>NW_019060210.1:622542-639306 GCF_000696155.1 Zootermopsis nevadensis
TAACTGTGGGCCTAGTTATCAATCGCTTAAATGAAGCAACGTTCACTGTCTCTAAATTAACCACATTAATATATTCTGCCACACATAATCTAAGATTCGACAATGACTGATAGAGCAACTGTAAAAAACACGTGACTCACAAGCAGTTTAATGATTACATGACAGTAGCCCAACAAGTAGATATTCCTTTCCAGAGAAAAGGGCACAGATGAATATTTATGTCTGGTGTCTGTTTCTAATTATTAATTCAATGATACAGAATAATTCCTTCTTGAGAAGCTAAGAGCCGATCAGCTAGACAAGAAAAACTCTGACCCCGAAGGTCATCAGCTTGTCACAAAGTCCCATCATTTGGCCCTAACCTGAGCTACATGAATCCAGTCCACACTACCATACCACACCTCTCCATAGTCCACTTAAATATTGGACCATCTACACACAGGTCTAACGAATTGGTCTCTTCCTTCCAGATTTTCCGATTAAAATTGTGTACTTGTTTCTCATCGATCATCTGACAGGTCTGTACGAATAGATCAGTGACCACCTGACTCTTTCTAAATGTTCTCTTGGTACCAATTTCAGCGAACCAGTTCTTCACAGACTGCTGACGATTTGTACAACCCTGACGTCATCCGAACACAAAATGTGGCCTCGAAGAAACCTCACTGCAGGGACACGGCAAGTGACACTGAGTACACAGGCCTGAGGGCAAATAAAAAATAGCGCTGCGCTGGTGCCGTGCCATTCAGTTTCCAGGAAGGGGCTTAAATCGTGTCAACAACTGATAAAAGATGTGCCAGTCGCAGGTAGAGACAAGCCCGTGATAATGCAACAGCTGGGCACAAAGAATGCTTATTATTCCCCAGGAGAAACCAACAGCGCGCTACACAGCTTCGTTTCCAAACTGTGATACGCGGCCTGTAATCGGCCCGAGTGCGGGAAGCATTGCGCAAGCGGGCAATTTTACCCTCAACCGACTGATCACGAACCATATGATTGGAATACTTTTCGAGTTTTCGGTTTTTACAACAACAAAAAACCAAAGAAAAAACCCAGAAGTTTAACTGATGACCTCATTTCCATCATAATAATTAAGCCAAAGGATTCACTGTCTTCTGAGATGTTGTCTGGTGGATATTTACCAAATTTCCAGAAACGATTTCTGTTTCCATCATCAGGGCGATGACTCTGAAAAGTCGGTAAATTTATACCAGACTATACGGCGCAACACCCCAGAAGATAGCCAACTTCATACTCGCCACCGTGAGAACGTAAAATCTCACCCTCTTTCAAATTCTGCACACCAGAGTACTTACTTCTTAAGCACTACAATATGATGGCATATGGATGGGGGGCAAGAATGTAGATCTCCACACATTGTAGATGGAGGCGAAAGGTAGAGTCAGAATCCGACCGCTATGGCGCCGGATAGGAGGCTATGCGAATGCCAGAATGAAGATAAGAATCCCTACACTGACCAAGAATCAAAAGCCCGGTCCTCCAGCCGACAGTCCAACGTTGTACTGAAGAAGGTTCACACTATCAATGCACTGTGAAGCATTATCAGAAAATGGGAAAGCGCGGCTACCTAACGAACCACCCAAGGGCGGAGTCTGAGACGTCGTCCCTTGGTTAGTTAATTCATTCCTGCGTACCGAAACGTAATATTGGAATTGGTAAACAGAGCCTCAAAAACTATTAAGCGTGCTTATGCTAACGGAATTGTTGTCTAGACTGAAGGCCTTGACATGTTCAGACTAGGGCCTGTTTGTGGGAGGATGATCCCAAGAGGCAATTTGTCCTCTATGACAAGAACGTTCGGTTCGATGGATGTCTGGTAGTTGAACCAGAAAGGTTGGGATCGCTTTGGCTGAAG
Organism: Zootermopsis nevadensis; assembly: GCF_000696155.1. Next base: position 624,419 of record NW_019060210.1, read on the forward strand.
GCCTTCATGGTTGCGGTAGGAGGCAAGTGCCTCATTTTAATCATAAGGGACCCTGACATTTGCCTTACAAATGAGAAAAATCACGGAAAACTTCAGTCAGTGTAGAATGCGCATCGAAGGATAATCATATCTTCATACTCAAGGACTAAACAAACGATATCCAATATAATGACACGAAGCAGACTGTAATGATGTGTCGCTCTAGTGTGACCACGCCTCAGAACGTCTTGACCTCACATGTGATTGATGGCTGCTATTGACATCCTGATACTTCAGGTTAAAACGTTTTAAAGCTTCGACATACAAAGGCGCTGTAAACATTACATATATGTGCTAGGAGATTACAGACGTGTAAACGACGATGATACCTCACAGTTATTAGCAGAGTGGACGTCGAGTTGGGGCGTTTCCTCATACGCCTCTCGAACAATATTCCTATTCCCCCTTAGGAGTAGACGCCTTCTTCCACATGCAGTAAATTTGACGATGCGTGTTCGTAACTGCTACAATAAGTGACATAATAAATGCTGGTTGCATTATGCGCTTCAATTCTGCGGCATCGTTCACAGAATTCCTATTGCCGAGCAGCTAATAAACACGGACAGTACAATCTTACATCGATGCATATCGCAGGTGTACTAGATTTTGGCAATGTACATACACCTTCAAATACTACGACTTATTATTAACGACAGATTGCTTTTATTCGCAAAATGTCTTCCTCAATTACATGATACAAAATTAATAATGCTAACTTTGTCGAAATTTCCTGCATTATGTTAATTTGTTTATTAACATTCCCTAGAAGCGCCCTGTGTAGCTCAAACCTGTCTGCCACTGTATTAACAGACACATTTAATACGTGTACTGCGTAAAGAGTTTAATGTTTTAAAAATCAGCAATTATTCTTCTGTAAATACAAATTAATTCGAACAATTTTCACAAGGTCTAAAGCATTGACCTTCCCGAGGTCTAACGGTCGATGCAGTCTACCTACACGGAAATTTCCGTTTCCTGTCACGTATTTGTTACGTATTGAGAGGAATAAAAAACGAACAAAGATATGGAATAAGAAAGAAACACAGGAAAGAGGAAAACAAGAAGGAGAAACTTAAAAAGTACAGTGTAGGTGTAATAGGTATGTAGTATGAATTTCTGATTTCTAATTTGGATAAAATATATATGACGTTTGTACCGTGCAACATTTTATTTAGAGGTACCTTTCTTGATCAGAACCTCTCTGAAATGGACAAAATGCTCAGGTGTCTGGGGATTCCATTATAAATAGGTTTTACTGTAGTAGCCAATGTAAAGGAAGCGTCTATTTATTGCTCTAATGTTGACTGTCTATAAACAACGGAGGTTTGTATCCTGTACAAAAGTTTAATTAATTTAAATGGAATTAAATCAGTGGAACCATTTTGAAAGATTACGCGGAGATAACCGACTAGCTGTAACGAGAGAGGGAACAATTTTAAAGAAATTTCTTCATTAAATACCTAACCTGCATTAGTACAATTTCCATGTAAAACTTAATCCACCGGAATCGAAATGAAGGGAGTGAAAGTAGGGAGGCAGCAGTAATCACTTAGTAGAGCAGGAAGGGCTTATTGGAGCATTTAATCAGCGGGCCTGACCCCCCCCTCCCCCCTTCCAGTCGGCACAGCTGCTCCTGACAGGTGATTTGTGCGCAGCCTTCATGAACTTCCCTGCGGCCAGCTTGTAGCAAACTAAGATGAACTCCACAAGACCGCCTCACTGTCGTGTGATCGAGCAATTATCTGACACGTCCTGTAATCGAGTTTCCGAATTGACCCTCGTCTGCTCAACTGATACTTCGTCTCCACACCTCACAAATCAGTAACTGGTAACGTCGTGGTTACACGGAATACTGAAATCAGTGTTCAATGCGGTTTTGCATTACGGATGTAAAGGCTAGCCAATAAACCAAGCAGACTGATTTAGAGGTAACGCTGTAGTTTTCTGTTTGGAACGTACTCTTTCGAATCTCTGAAGAGAAACTGGTCTTTCCATCTACTTTCACATCTTTCCATGCCTATGTTTCTTCCAGAATTACTTCAGGACCATCTGTTTTCGCATTTTGATTAAATGTCTCCATTTTAACTGATAGTATTTTTTTTATTGAGTTTATAATTTGCACTCTGCTTCTTATTTATTCGTTCCGCGACCGGTCGTTTGCAGTGACTCATGAGTCGCGACCTAAGAAACTGTGTGTGTGTGTAACTGAAGTGTCTGGACACTACTGCAGCTGTACTGAGAACCAAAGATGAAAACTATGCAAAGAGAGAATTTACAAACTGCGGTATTTTTAAAGAAATCCATCTTCCTGTACCGTCGGTTTCTCTAGGAATTTCGAATGCCAACAAACACTGAAGTAGCTGCTGTCACTCGGAAAAGTTCTCAGAAACTGGTAACCAATTTCTTCTGTATGCCCGATAAAAGTAGAGTAACTAGCGGTTAAGAACTTGTGCCTGTAGAAATTTTGCCAGTAGAGGGAATCGCTCTAATATCGAACATGCTTCAGGAATACTGCAAAACTACATGAATGCTCATCCCCACAAATACACAGGCCGGCAAACAAATAAATAAATACAGACCGGGAATGGGAGACAAACCCAGAAATAATATTTAGAAAAATAAAAAATATTTTTATTTTCATAAATGTTGTTTCTGAACTGAAAAAAAAAACAAGAAAGGCTAGAAAGAAATATAAGACGGGAAAGGTAGAAAATTGTAGAAATAAAAAAATTAGTGGATCGAAAATGAAAAACACACACACACACGTATCGATAGCCAGAAGCTGAGAAAACAGAGAAAATGAAAGAGATATAGTCAGAATTATAAGAAAAGTGTGGAAAAGAGGAAGGAAATTATATAAAAGAACTTTCAAAACAGAGGATAGCGTAACGAATTTGGATAGAGAACAAGAATAAACTAGCATATAAGAACAGAGAGAGAAAAGTTGGGGCGAGAAGTGGTTACAGCCTCGTAAAAAATGGAGGAGATGCCTGGGTAAAAGCAATCAAAGCATTCGTCGCAAGATATTGTAGTTGATCGGATTTAAGTGAGAATCGCAAGGTACAAATACGATCATTACAGGAAGTGAAACCCCCAATCTTCAACTTCCTTTATCATCTCAGTCAGCACTGAGTAAGGAAAAATGTTATATTAAAATGGAAGGGCATGTGACACTCATGGGAACAGCTGAGAAAAGCGTAAAAAAATTCAGTCTGAAAATCTGAAGAAAAGAAGAAATCCAGGTATGGACTGTAATATTATGGACTGGTTTCGTCAGGCGATCTTTGGATCCTTGGGGTCCGACGGAAAGTGGAAAATTTCTGAGTAGCTAAGCTCAAGAACACTGCTGCAAGGAGTTTACACTAAAATAAATGTACAGTCACGTTTACCTCGGTCGCACTTCGACGTCAGCTGGTCTGGACGGCAATTAACGTCGCTTTTGAAACAACTAGTTACAGTTTTTGTGTCTGAAGCCACTATTATTAGTCACATTCAGCGGTTTGCGGCGAAGTGACCTGCAGGGCATGTAACATATGGTCTATTGCCCTCTGCACGCTACTGAAGAGTATAACTTGTTACCAAGCCCGCCTGAGGCAGGACTGTCCAAACCAACAGCACGATGTTTAACTGTCATTTCATGACGCTGTACCGACTAAAGAGATTATGTAATGTCGAATCGGATTTATAATGAATAGTAAGGGAACTGGAAGGAAGTGTCCGCAGTCTACTGAACCCTCCAAAGTCTAAAGCACAGTGGTATCTGGACCTACATGCACAATTCAATTCCTCTGCATTTTACCCACAGAAGTGCTTACAGGTTTCCCTTCAGAACAAACAGAAATTACTTCCTTAAAGAGCATTAACCAGCAGACCTTCATGATGGAACGAGTTACTTTTCCTTTGAGGTAGACACTACATTTTTAAGTACCACTGAAATGAGCTTCGGGCTTCAAAGAGTTATTTCTGCGACAACCAAGTTACGTGGTGGGGAAATTTCAAGTTCTGGTGGAACTGAGGCATCGGCAGACAGAATCAACTCACACCGTGTCCTGCAGCGACAAACATCGAATCTCGATCCAAGTTCTTATGGTGACAGCATTTAAGACAAGAGTTACGCAGAGTCCAGAGTACCTTATTCTGACGTGCCTATTCGTATTTGGGAGAGAGGCCTACTTAGTTTCAGTTACTAAACTGACTACATGGTTGTCCTCAGCTGCTCCAGGCAAATGTCGGGACATTCTCTTGTGATGGACCAAGACCTTATCCTTTCAAATAACTTATTTATATATTTGATATCTTCGACCCTAAGAAGATGGGAAGTTTTTCCGAAACATTGGCCATTTAAACCACATCGAAACGACGAGATTTACAGGAAACTGCAAAAAATACGCTAGTCGAAGGAATCACAAGTGTGGGTGGAGTCTTTGCTTGACTCAATGAGCTTTCGCTAATGTGCACGTCTTCTTGAAGCATAGTGGATGGCCATGTCTGTCCTGTGTAGGACCGGTCTTTGGAAAGACATTGTTCACACAAAGCATGCAATGGAGAAGTTTTGAAACTGGAGCCAGGCCGCATTGTGCCGCCACAACAGGCAAGACATGAAATGAAAATAGTTCAGGTTTCAAAACCCAAGCCCACGGTTGTACTTGTCTTTTTGTTTTCATTTGGCCGGTCCAACATATGTTGACTGCTCAAAGCAGAAACCATTAAACTCTACTTGTCGAGGTAGCAGGAGCAATGCTAAGGTCGCCTGTGTGAGTTCACTGTGTGCAGACGGTGAGACTAAACATCAAACCTTTCTCTCTCAGTCCGTATTTCAAACTGAACTTTAAATTCCCAAAGTTGCTTTAACTTTAACACAGAAATCCCTTGTATGAAATCGAGGCTCACTTTTCTCTTTTCCAAATTCTTTTTCCTACATTCCCCTTCGCTTGGTCGTTTTATTTCCACATTATCATTTCTATTTGTTGTTTCCCCCTTTCCCTTTCATTTTTCTTCCGTTTATTTCCTACGCAACGCTTTGTGGGCGGCCATGACAATCAGTATGTCCCCATGCTTCTCTTTTCTCTCTCAAATCATTTAATAAAACAATATATAATTTCGTACAATGGTGCACAACAACGGCAAGGTTGAAAGAAATTTTAACTCATATCAGTTCATTCAATGTTAAACTAAATTATTTTCTGTTTTGTTAGACAAAACACAATTTTTTTTTCAAGTAATCGTCCAACATAATCTCACAAAGCACTTTTTAAATAATTCTATCATATCGAAACCAAGTTCCTGTTAGAATGCAGATATCCACTCTCGTGTAAATGAATTTCGAAACATATCAATCGAAAAATCCTCAGTTATACACTGCCTAATATTCTCTCGAAATAACGCGGATTCGTGGCAATGTCTCGTTCCGAGGTATTCTTAAAAAAATCAGACTGGCAGTTACCTGTTCAAATTTTGATTTTTATCAATTCGTAAGCCTGAATTTTGTGACTTGCTACTCCGGAAATTTGGGTCAATAACTGAAAATCGGCGGTAGAATCCCATAGAAATATAGACACCGTGAACATGACATATTAGTGAATAACCAACTAGATGTCTGAAGCACATCTACCTGTTTTTTTTCCTTGATGGAAGTAGGGATGACGAAGATGTGTCGATACATGGACGTAAGTGTATCGATACTTGATACTGGTATATCGCCTGTATCATTTCATATTTTCTGTGTCGATAACAAAGGGCTCTGATAATTATCCAAAACTTAACAAGGGGCTGACGCAATTCCCTCCGAGCCCAATGTAACACGCCTCTTGTTCATTCCGTGCCTAAAGTTTAGAACAGTGGTTTCAACCTGGGGTACGCGTACCCCCGGGGGTATGCGAAGACATCTTAGGGGGTACGTGAAATTAAAAAAAAAATTATTTTATGATAAACACTGAATAATCAGTAATGTAATTTATTTAATTTATTTTAGATGTAGATTATATACTATGTATAACTTGAATTATACACCAACAACTTTGGGGGTACAAAGTTGAAGAGAAATTATATCTGGGGGTACACGAACAAAAAAGGTTGAATACCACTGGTTTAGAAAGTCTAGTCGGAATCAGTGCGTCTTTCTAAAAAGCGGCAGGAGAACTAAGGCGGTGACCCAGCAATATGCTTTAGAGACCTTGAAAATTTCAGCGTAACCCCCCCCCCCTCCCCCAGGAGGAGACCAACATATCCAATTCCAAGGCAGGGCCACACTCACGAAGCAGCAATTTGCGTGCGAGCCGAACCATGGCGCGGTACAATAAGACTCATTTTACTCTGGGAAAAGTCTGAATTGCTGGAGGAAAAGGGCCCGCGACTCGCGTCTGTGTGTACTCCCAAATACACTTCGTAATTAACATTGAGTGTCTATGTTTTGTGCAGATTTTTCACAAGAAAGTAAAAATGCAGATGCAGACCGCGTAATGGAGGAGACCGCATGACAATAGAGACACTTGAAAATTACGTAAATTAAGATTTTAAATGATCAGTTGCTCTTAATCTGAGATTAACCGTGTCACACATGCTTTATACCTGATCTTTGGTACCAAGCCGAAATATTTTGTTCTTAATACTTGATTTGAAAATGGAAAGAAATTAAGTTATATTTTTGCATCGTTTGAACTTATTTCTCGACTACTGAACTGAAAATGACTGCATCGGATCGCAATTATCGGAGTGAACATTAATTTACTGTCATTAGCTGACCAATCAACTATAACTATCCTTCCTCACTACTTTTATCTTCTTTGTTCTTGCAGAAAGAGATAGTTATATCCCGAACTAGAGTCAGTGGGGAACAAGGATCACCTCAGGGTTGACGTGGTAATTTTGATGTATATCAATAAATACAGGAACAACAAATTTAAGAAACCGAATAATTTTACTTTTTAATTTACAGAAAATCTTGTACACTGTTTCCCTGACTGGTACTAAAGTTTGGGTTACTGTCTGAAAGCCCGCTGTCGACTCTGTCCACTTGAGTACTGCCATGTGTTTTGACCTGCAGACCAGATCCCTTGCTGGCGAGGTAACCTCCACATATGGCTTGCTAGCGGGGGGGGCCTTCACCCCTGATCTTCCGGCCATTTGAAATTTAAAGTCAAAAAGTTACAGGGGTTCTGGACTGGTATACAACCAATTAAAAGTGACCTACACGAATGATGACGGCTGAGGTTTGAACGCTTCTCCATGAACTCGCAATGCAGTCAGCTTCTGAGAGTTAGCGTATAAGGCATTGTTATGTCACACGTAATGCAAACGCCATTTGTTGGCCAAAATATCTCTCAGTCTCTCTCTGCGCCATCCGCCTTCGTTCTTCAGTCACGAGTCATTCGGCCAGAAAAATGGCTTTTTTGTGAGTCCACTGATCAGTCAGCAGTCGTCATAGTTGTGAAAGTAACTCATGTCGGTCACTCAATCAAGTGATCTTCCTTGGCCAGTTGGTGAACGAATCAATCAATTAATCGGTTGGTCGTTCAGACATACATGAGCAGGCTGAGCTAGTTAGCAGGTCAGGCACTAGCTTGGCCTTCCAGTCTGTGTGCTTGCCTGTAAGAGCTGAAGCCACGTTTTACTGACATCCAACCCCCAAGGCTCGCATTCAGAGGAAATCGAGATAATATGAAGCTGGGTGGAGCACAAGGCTGCCCGACGGATCGGCCTTGAACTTGTGGATCTTGCAGCATCACGCAACATTCCGATGCCTCCCCAGTGACTTAGTTGCAGGAGGCAGAAGGTGCCCCAGAGATCCATGTAGCGGCATCCGCCCCACTCACAGACAGCACAACTAAATTTTCATTATTCTGCAAGCGAGTTCCCTTTCTCCTCACATTCGGATGTGGCGCCCCGAGGTAAAGTCAGTGTTCCTGCAGGCACGACATTCCTCAACTGTACCAGTGATATACTTCACCTTATATTGAACACGAGGAATTCTTCGCAACCGACAGGAAAAGAAAGGACAACTATGTAACAGCAAATTTAGTCTATTCAGTCGCTTTATCTACGGCGGCTTGACACACGACGAAACACATTTGGATGGAGGTCACACACTGGACACTAGCTTCTCACCGCAGAGACCGGGTTCATTCTCGGGTGAATTCAAGAGAAATTCGTAGTGAACGAAGTGGTACTGGAGCAGATTATTCTCCAGGTTATTCGGTTTTTTCCTGCAATTCATCATTCCACCACCGCTCCAAACACATCCATCATCACCCCGTGAGGTGCGCAACACCCATGACAAAGCAGCACATTATCATATCCTCGGTCGTAAGTTATTAACTTCATCTCTGAACCGGGACTTTGAAAGTACTTATTACTTCTATATACCAAGTGAGCTCGGTAAAGTGATCAGGTTTCGATTGAAAGCAGGTCTTGAATTCAAACAGTTTAAATCCGCGGGGACGTGAAACTGACCATTCACATCACGTATTAGTTATAAGGGCCAAAAGGAGAGATCATACATCAGGAGCACATAGCAGCAAAGAATAATATGAGAAAGACACAGGTCTATTGTGGATTCCCCCAAATTATGAAACACACAGTTTCAACTGCAGTGATACAACCCGCCACTGAATCTTCCTTTGAGCCAGTTCAATCTAGTCTTCGTATCAGATTTTATTTTCGTGGTGTCCATTTTATTAAGCGGTTACTTGGCTTCGAATCTTTAGGAATTCTGCGAATGTTCAAAAACCCCTGCTGGCTCGACGCACTTTGACAAAGTAAAATTTAAAAAAATATTTTCGGAGCTTTTCGCAACGGTGCTTGTGTCCTATTCGTTCCTGAGTCCTTCTCTCTATCCGACCTTGCAAATATATGACCAGCAGCGTCTTAGTCTTCGCCTCCTTCGCCCTAGCTTTCCTCTTCTGCTTCATGAAATGGTTACCAATCCCTTCATGCTCAGCGTATGCATCCGTCACGAGACCACACAGCCTGGGATACGTGCGTTAAGTTTCGAAGTATATGCCTATAGGAATGTTAAGTCCTCTTTATGTTGACGAGCATAACGAAATACCTTTAGTGCATTCATTGAACATGTACAAGCGGATGAGCTACTAGAACGTGCCCTTTCATTGGCACGTGATTTCCGAAGTTTCTCTTGACTAACGCAAACTGCTAAAAAAAAGAGCCTTCATCTATATATTAAATTTTTTATAGAACCTACGTAGCTGATAAAGCCTCAGAGCTATGTTACTTATATTTCTGTCGTGCGATATAGTGTAATAACAACGCTGCTAGAAGTTTACCAAGAAGTTAATATAGACAAGGGAATCTGCTTTAGGCACAAAGTAGCCGAAATGTAATTATAGCATTTTATGCCATGTATTCTTGATTTGACGATCAAAAATATGTATATATATATATATATATATATATATACTACACAGCTTTGTCAGTTTTATACAAAGAACATTCTTAATGTGCCGTGATGCTGCTTATTTCACAGAATTCTTTACATAATTCCCCGTGGCTTCACAGATTACTGTGGAATCTTCCCTGCTTAATAATTCCTTTCCACGAAGATAGAATAAGGTAGCTGCGTACAGTAAGTTAGCAACCACATAAAAATATTCTGAGCCAGTTCTATCCACTTTCCGTGTCTGCAACCTGTCTCTCCAAGATCCATGTTGTTATCCGCCCATGTCTTGTCTTCTAAGGTATTTCCCTCAACATAAATTCTGCTTCAATTTCTTGTTTCCCCTCACCATCGTCACATGTGGAGTCGATCTTAAGCCTCGTACATATGTCCCCAAGGATTAAGTCCAAAAATTGAGTTCCGAGCGTGATAGCATACAGCGTTCCACTTGATATACATATGAATGTTTCGTGTCAGCCTTGTCTTGGGGAACTATTCACACACAGCCTTCCCAATCTTACACAAAACCTATATGAAGTGAGATACGACGACAGACACGAGGAATAATTTGTAGCCAAACACTGGGCAAACATTCCAGCGATGGAGTTTGAAAGGAAAAGGGGTAGACCATAAAGAATACATACAAACATTTCACCATCTTTCTTCGACGACCTTAAAAATACTCCGACAGGGCACATGAAAACTCAGGACGCTGTTATCTTTATCTTAATTGTTCGGCAGACCAGCGTTTGCTCTTGAGACAAGCTACCTGAGACGAGGCGGTTAGATAATTACAACTCAGAAACAGTATGGCACGCGTAACTAAACTGAAGTTTGTTAGCATGGAAATGCTGATTATAATCGTACATCATACTCCTTCCTGTATTCCGTAGAATTTTTATTATATTAATAAAAATCCTAAGTCAGTCAGTCACACGACACACGAATAGATCAATCCATTTTGCAGAAAAGTTTACGGCCTATCAACACACAGGTATCTCATCAGGAAATATTTTAATTTTACAACCGCAGATGCGTCTTCGTGGACCAAATTATTTATTTCCAATAACTGTCTTTACTTGTTTCCTGTCTGACTAAGCATTGTACACGCTCATGCCGAAATTAGGAGGGACGTGTCCCAATATTATGAGCACTTACGTAACGATCAGGTTTCTATCCTCCCAGAATTTCTTTGTTACAAAATTCTTCGTTCTTATTCAGTTCATCTCTTTTCCCTCTTTCAGCAAAAGTACTGAATCCCGAATGTCATCATACTTTGCGCAATGAACTGGAAGCAAGCTGATAGAACTGACGCGCTAAAAAGTCTCTGCACATAAAGGCAAGATTGCGCTGTGCCTATGTACCCGCTATGGGGGCTAATCGAAAGGAATGGGAAGGAAACGGACCAAGCATTTTGACACAATTTGTGGCGAGACTAGATAGAGTAAGCGGTCAGATCCATGTTCTGGCCTCGAGGGTACATAATGGTTTTGGATATGGGGAAAGAAAGAAATATTCTAAATTCGTATTCTGGGAATCGACCCGAACCATCTAGTCAATATATATATATATATATATATATATATATTGGCGCCGTCAGATTCCCACCGGGCAGGTACGACTTCAACGCTATACACACAGAGGTAAACTAGATGCCGATTCAAAATCCAGTACCTACGCTTTGCCTGCACAGTCTATTAATGAGTTTCCTATTCTCATCTCAGAATAAACAGCGATTCGTCCCCGAAACAACAATAACCGACTAACCTTTGTAATGGAGACGCTTTGTTTTTTTATGGGGCAGGAGATGAGTTTTTTTAAACACTGTTCAGATGATCTTCGTCCATAAATCCACAGATCAGTATTTTTGCTGGACAACGTAACTCTTGAACAGGCCTTTGGGTACTCGGGTTTCTCATTCCAATAATCTTTCCACCATAGTCCATACTAATCCATCGCCACCAGATCATCAGATGCTGTATAATAAGACCCATCTGGGACCATAATGACAAGAGACTCAGTTTCACTCCACTCCTGTCATTACAGCCCTTCACAGGCCCTATACAGACCTACATTCTATGTCTATAGGACCTATTGGAGTATGTGACTTGTTAGATAAACGCCCTGTCTGGCCGATACAGACTCAGAAGTTCATCTGATAGAAATTCAGCACTAAACTGTCACTACGTAAGAAAAAGACTAGATAAAAGCGATCGATGGCTGTCAAATTATAATACCAACTCTTTCTGTGTAAAGTTTGACACTAGCACGCACAATTCCGGTCCGCAGACATTAAGCAAGAATAAAGGTGGAAAGATTTTCGGCTCTCTTTTGTGATATGGCCGCATGCGGGATGTGGTATCGTGAGTGGGAATAAAAAAACAGACGGCATTTCAATCCAAAATGTATTTTATTTCTGTATGTCTGTCAGTCTGAAGGGGAATTATAGAGGACACCTGCAGAGACCATGCCACTTCTAGCATTTTGTTATGCGGCTAGCCTTATAAATGATGCGAAACTATTGTCAGTTTCAAGCACTCTACAGTATCCGCGGACAGTGCACTGTACTGCCATCTATCGTCTTTGTGACTTGTTTGGTCGAACACACGAACCTTTTGTACCGAAGAATAAAACCAGAATTATATTTTTTTTTTTTATTTCAACACAACAGATGAGTTGTTGTAACAGAAGGTTCATGAAATGTCAGAATTAATGACGATACACTAATACAGGTAAAGCTTCGCCCATTCTCGACCTCGGCAAAAGATAAAGGTAAGTGGCAAACTTCAGGCTCCGGCTGCTTTATTACCGGAAATAAAGCCTCCGGTAAGCACTGTGTGAGTTCGACGACGTTACTTCATATTAGCTATTTTTATTTTCCTTAAAGTTATAAGTTAGGTCTCTTTAGGTTGGTTTCTATTGGATTAGTTTAAGATGTTCAGTTGATTTTGTTAAGATTCTGAACTATGTTACGCTACGTAGGATTTGAGGTTTTCATGGTGGTGAGTCCGAAGACGTCTGTCTTCTGGGGTAGACCTCCGTACCTACCGTTGTCGACCACGTTTTGTCTTTGACCATTGCTTCCCACCACCACTTATTGAAGATTTTCGTTATAGGGATGTTTGGGGTAACTGGTCTTGATTACATTCAACAAGATGGCTGTCTTCTGGGTTTCAGCAATTGCCCTGGTGGTGGAGGCAGCAAGGACCTCTGAAACGTTGATAAGCTTCTACCAGACTGCACGGCGTTACAACCCACAAGACAGCCATCTTCTGAGTTATGGTAGTTTGCGAAGGGAATGTTATCAATTTACGACTTCGCGATACTCGTCGTCGGCTTCCTGCTTCAATGGAGTTTGTCGTGGAGTTAGGCTGAAGTTTCAGAGGCGCTTACGGCCACCATAATTAGAGCGATCACACCACAAAGCGCAATATCGCTAAGGGTGGTCATCTCCAACATGTCTGTCCATCCTTCTGCCCGAATCGAACTGCTAGAAATTTTAATTAGCTAAGCGAGAACGACTCCGCTCCTGAACAGACTAACTTAACTCGAGACAAAAAGCTGATCAATATTTTATTGTTAAATTTACTAATTGTCTTCGAGATACTAAGAAATAAATATTAATAGTGAGAAGATAACGTTAACCCTTCGGACCGCGAAAGAGGCGCTGGTATGAACGAACAAATGCCATTGGTTTTCTTAGCCTGTGATTACCCTGAAATCTCTAGCTTATAACTGAAATGGAAGATAGCACAAGAACTTCATCACAAGAGAAAGCTACGGCTCACTATCATGAATGAGACGAATCTAATCGTCATCCTCCCGATTTTTGATTTCCTTCAAATCGATATGAATCCTATGAACGATGTCGTTTCAGTCCTTGTCCTTGCACACTGTATTAAAAGACCGAGAAACGTCCTCAGCGCGAATCGAATTCAAAACTTTTGATCTGGAATTTGGACCTTCATGCAATGTTTTCCTGTTCTTAAGAAATAAGCACGCCAAATTTTGTTCAAATCAGTATATTCGATATCGAGCTATAACAAACCCAAGAGGTTGTTCGGCATGCTTCGGCTTTAGGGGTTAAACGGAGTGTGTAACGGAATCGAATTTTCCGGACCCAGTTTTAGATATAATGCATCAAGATGCAAAGACGTCGTTCACATCGTGAAGGATATTATCCACTTATACTAAGAAAAGTTATTGAATTTGATGCTCTAGGTGAGGAAATCTCTTGAGAGTCCTGTTTCTTTGCATTACCAGCTAACAAACCTTGGGAATTGGCAAACAGGACAGAAAGTGTTCTCTGTAGTCTGTCACTAGTTCGTCCCTGACCAGAACAGGGATATGATTCACATAGTTTTCAGGAGAACCTACCCGTACGGCATTCGTCACTGTATTCATGAAGTCCTCGTCCATATAGAGGGCATTATACTGTACAAACATAATTATAGCTCTGTAGTCGGGTTAGCCTCTGATGATGCTGATCAAATGACAACTGAGTGCAAACGAGCTCATCCCATTGCTACGTATATAATCGGTAAGAGGGGTGAAAGATAATACCGTGTTAAATTGATTACCCGGGAATTTCCACTGTGAGGGTATGTAATCAGGTCATGTCACTGCAGTGTTTGGGATGTGAACCCCTCCCCTCCAGCCATCCCCTAATAACCAGGGAATGAAATTCCTCACGTATAAGCACTCTGTTTTAACTACGCAGATACCACAGAATTGCTGTACGTATCAGTGATTTAAAAGTTAATTTTGTAAAAAAAAAAAATCCTATCCCCTCCTCTCTATAATATTATAGCAGTGTATAAGAGAAGATTAGGTTGCAAACAGAATGGTAACTGAGCTTTCCCACTTAAATTATTTTTCATTCCAGTTTTGAATGAACGTGACGGAAAATCTGTAATTTGATTTTAACGGAGTATAACTGGCGTGAACTGGTCTGAACATAACGATCAATCGATTATCGGTATCCCCGATCCCTCCACAACAACGTGTTTATTTCCATTACAGGTTGGACAGTGGTTTCTTAAACAGATAGAACTTAGTGTGCACTCTTCTGTACCAAATGACGTTTCTACTTTCTTTAGACAGGAATGTGGTTGTCAAAGTATTATTTGGGGTGCCTGATCCAATTAAAAAAAATCAATAATCGTCGATCGATTCGAGATGTATCGAAGAACGGGGCCAAACAGCTAATCGATTATGCGTGACGACATTCGCATGGTCCTACATAATAAAAGTCTCAGATTTATGGAGTATTTATGACAAGCACCTGCTCTGGCAGACGCGGTGGTTTGAATCCCTGATATTATTCCATTTGAAAACAAAACACAGGCTACACATTAATGACACGCTGGACACTGCTTACTGGAATAACAGCCATGCAAGGTAACAGGTATATTCTGTGTAAAATGAGAAGCCCAGAGGCTGTGTTACTCGTCCCATGTAA
>NW_019060210.1:639650-656327 GCF_000696155.1 Zootermopsis nevadensis
ATAAATAATGTGTGTCGGGGCGAATTAAAAGACGACGAGAAACAAATGCAAGTAGCTGCACAATTTTCTTTTTGAGTATCTGCAACTCATAGCACGCAATAATATATCAATGTAACAGTGGCACATCTCCACTTGGTGGACAGATTGCGCTGCGTGAACTGATGATGCCCTCAGACACAGCAAGTACAAATGGTCTCGGGCGGGCCACTTTGTCACACCGTAACGTACATGATTTCGAATCCCATATCGTACAAACATGAAAGTTTCAGGACAAGGAAAAGGATAAACAGTGATGAAGCAGAGGCGCTGATATATGGTGCTGGAATGGGAATTGTTTCAAGGAACTCATCTCTACGCGTTCTTGACCATATATTAAGATCAGACGGATATCAGAGGTCAGGTTCACGCTTCGGTTTGTCTGAGCCGATACTCGCTCTTTGTCACTTTACACCTCCTTCCTTACTCCGTGCTCCAGTCCTTGGCCGCCTCACATACGGAAGGTTTCTTAAGCTATTGAGGCTTCTGGTAGGATTCCATGGACGATTGATCAGCCTGTGAAGCCCACGCTCCAGACCTCGCAGCCACCGTGACCGACAAACACACTCTCTCTTTTAATACACGACTAATATGTCTGTCAATATTATTCCCATGTTATTAACTAACTTGAAATTTGTAGGGGCAAATGGCTACAATACTAAAGGTACGAACAGCAGAAAAGGATAAGAGGAAAATTAATGCTATACCAAGCGAAGATTGAAATACATTATACAAAATACAAGGGCACAACAAAGCTTTATGAACAGTATGCCCGTAAGTGTGACATGTGTCACTAACAATCGCTAAAATCTGTCTTCCAGTCAGATCACAGAAGATAATGTGTCAATGACAGAAAATGAAGAACATGACAGTAACCACTAATAAGTGCCATTTTGAGTAGCATATTTTGAAGAGAAAGATATATATTTTTTAATTTGGAGAAAAAACAATATGTCCATTAATAACATCACTTCTTATTCTTTCAACAAATACATATAAATCATTTAAAGTGCGGTTCTTTAGAATGTCTAGGTGTACTTGTTAAGACAAAAAAGCTAATTAATAATATATGAATTACCGATCATTTAAAACAGATTACCCCACCTGAACAAAGTATAAAATGCCACCTGTCCCCTTTTTACACGAGAATGTTCAATTCTGGAGAAGTGCCAGTGCACAATCCTGTCACTGTGTACGTGAGAATCTTCATATGACGTTCTGAGACAGAGACACACACGTACATGAAGCAGAGACCTTCAGAGACTCACAGTCGGACAAGTAGGCGTACTTAAAACTTAATGTTGTGCCGAACCCAAAAGTTCATTAATGTTACTCTGTCGTCTATGCACAGGTTTTTCAAGTTCTCAACCCCTTGTGGTTTCCGATAAATATATTTCTCAGCCCTACCATGAGTGCTACATGCCCTGCCCCTCCAGTAACAGAAATTTACTCCATTCTCCTGATTCGTCCCCTCTCAGATCCCAACATGCAAAGCTATGCAATATGTACGACACATGTAAGATTCTACATGCACTTTATACAGTCACAGTGATGGAACATGATCCATTGTCTCTCTTCCCCCTGTTTCATGCAACTTTTGACTTAAAAAACGCATGAATATTGTATGCAACTATGTTGCGGTCTGTTCGCTGGCGGTTGACCTCGGCGGCAGCGTTGTCCTCAGCCCGTGACGACCGTCCGTTTGTTTCTTGAGCTGTTACAAACACTTTACCTATTCAATTAAGAAAATAATCTAAGGGTATCTGAGAAAAAATGTACTGAGGAGAATGTGTGGTATATTTCGACGTGTTGTCGTAACGTTTCTCAGCACGTTCGTGTAGAGGTAACGTTTTAAGCTATCTGCCGGAAAGGTATCTGGTTCGAATCTCGGTCGGCGGAAACGTACTCCCTCGACTCACGATTTATTTTTTGTTAAACAGTAAGATAACTTACTTGAGGAGCCATACGGAGAAACTATAGAAAACATGAACATCATAAGTGTTTTTCTATAATATGACAACATATTCCAATTTTTACCGGATACTTTAATTAAGTAAGGTTAATTACACTTTTCTGAAAGACTTTTTTGTTATTTCACTTCAGCTCTTAACTACTCGTCTTACATTAAAATTTGAGTCAGAACACCATAATGATTTCGGTAATTTATTTTTGACTGGTCTTTCCGTCCCAAAACATTCTTACAGGTCATGAGCACGAGCCACTTGGCACGCCATACGCGAGATAAAAAGTAGACGAAAAAGCAGGTAGAGAGGTCAACCAAAGCACCGGAATTATTAGTCCATTTTTGGCTTAATGATACCATCATTCAAGTCTAAACATAAATTTAAATTAAGTTGAAATAAACTGTATATATGTATTCTCAAAAAAAATGGTTCGTCGTACAAAAATGCATACCAAAGGCATATAACAAAATATCGATTTCATAAGGCTCTATACATTTAATTCGCAACAGTTGCTTTGTTAGTGAATATTAACCAAATAATTAACTTCGCAACAAGAGATTTATAGTACCCGTAGTAAATAGATATAGCCACGGTGGTCTAGCGGTTAGAACGTTGGCCTTGTAATCCTGGGGTCTCGGGTTCGATTCCCGGCGGTGCCCGAATTTATAACTTGTGTTGGGCAACACGGAGTTTTCCTCCGGGGGCTTCCCCGGTTTCTCCGTGGCATCCCAACAATTACTCCATTCACACAGAGAAGAAGGCAATGGCAAACCACTTCTGGATCATCTGCCAAGAACGTATATGAACAGGTCCCAGTCCGAGAAAAGGATGGAAGGATCCTGTTCATATGGACCTGTCGTCAGACAGAACACTAAATAATAGTAAATAGATATAAAAGCCAAAGAAATGTAAAATGATCCTACGAACTCCACTAGAAGTGGTAACAATTGCTTTATATTTACATGTTCATTTCAGCATCTGAGTAATTTTTAGAGCTCATATGCAGGCATTACATATCTGCCCTTACTTTCGAGTTTACTACATTTTCTGATGCAAATTTAATTCCTATGCACATAACATGAGCTGAAAGCTTTGACTGTACGTACAATTACTTATTCACTTGACCCGGACTTTATAGCGGCAGACGGTCACCTAATTGTATGACTCCACAGTAAAAGATGCAATTATGTGCACTGTCTAGTTCTTTAAAAGACAATACTATGTTTACAATACAATTAAATTTAAGTGTCTTACATCAGACAAAAGGCAGGTCATAACTTGTGTTAACACTCCATAAATAACCAAATTCTGTTTACTTCGTGACGGGAAAACTTCATGTTTATTGAAGAAAAATATTAATTTTCCACAGCATGCAAACTGTATCTGCCTGTTTGTCGAGTCTATACAACATTTAATGTGTATTTACTCTACCCTGATACTTAGTTTTAGATCGTAAACTTTGGCGTTGCTAGGAAATTGTTTCCTTCCGTGAATAAAAATAATATGGTAACACCTCCACAGCTCATGTGTGATAAGTATCTCAGTGGTGTTCTGGTGCACCGCGGGGAGGTTACAAAAATAAAAAAAAGGTTCCCGGAAACTATAATGAATTATACCCGCTGTGCCCTCTCTTTCTCTATTGTACGCTGAATGCACACGGCAGTAATATGGGTGTAATGTTGGTTTAACAAATTCTGTGTTAAAAATCAACGAGTCCCAAAAACGTGATAATCGACAATAAATTGTTGTAGTGAACTAACAAATAAAATAAAGCAGAAAAAAGGTGATTCATAAACCTCTGTTCAAAATTTGTAAGTAGCCACAAATCTGACCGCGTCTACTATCAGTCTGATCTTCAGCAGAATTCCTCATAAATATACAATCATATTATTATTACAATTATTGCTGTAGTATTAGTAGTATCAGAAGTAACAGAACCTTATAAAATCTTCATTTCAGATATCGTAGTTACTAAATGTGTCTAGGGTATCTTGTTTTCACTAAGTGGCGGAACAGCCCTAAAGATCCCAACAAACAAGGAAAATTAAGTATACATTCCACTTATTTGATATCCTTTTTTAATATTATTCGCCTGGTGTTCTATAGCATATATATTTCGATAATTTTTGTTGTTTTAAATGTAATACCCTGTGCATTGAACAGAATTTTGTTAGAAAAATTATTCTATTCTGACACTCATACACAAATATTCTAACTCCCTGATAAATGATTAAAACTGTACAGTCAAGACGTATTCGGCCGTCCACGGAAATGTTCTTGTTACGGAAACACGGAGCTCATACACCGCAGTTGTTCAGTCCTCTTGCTTTTGAGCTCAGAGCACAAAAAAAAATTCGAGCAACGCGCGTGTTAATTCACCGGTCGAAAAAATCTATTAACGTGTGATCAAAATAATTAAGAAACGAAGAAAAATTAACGCGCAGCAAAGCGAAATGCATAAAGATCTGGTGAGAAATTTAGGAGTGCAACTCGCTGTTATGTTCCGAAGCATATACACGTGGACACACTTCAGCCCACGTGTGCAAACGAAGCCTAAAATGAGAACTCTAATCACCCCTAAGGCAATGGTTGCGTGTCATGGTTCTGCATCTTGAATTTGACAAGCTTTTTCTCTAATTTTGGTGTAAGCACAACTGCTTTCACTTTTATGTTATCCCTGATGCATCCAGAAATATAAACATCTTATTAGTAAAAAAAAAAAAGATAAGAAAAATACAATTAGACGTGACTCTCGGTGTTTAGGCAATTTAACGTCATAGGAGCTTCAATTATCTTTATTCATCGCCCGTGTTCAAATTACTGCCAACAGCTTCTTACAAAGTCGCAAACCTCACCACTGTGAACTAATTAAAGAGCACTGGGTTCTCACATTGTAGTTTTTAAAAGCTCAATTGCCTACTATATAATTGTATCAAGTCGGTTTTCCTTATGGCATCAGCATCCGATAATAAGTTACTTTACTACCACTTCCAGACTCCGTTCCTAGGCGCAGTTCGACATCAGCTGATTAACTCCTACTCAAACTATAAATAGCGCACTAATCCAAGTTAATTTATTAATATGTCTTTTACACAATTTTTGGATAGATTACGTTGCTTTACATTCTGTTAGGTTTATGTTGTGTTATGGTTAGGTTAGGTAAGGTTTTGGTTAGGGTTGAAATTTCAAAGTCAACTAAGTGTAATTTTTATGATGTATATTTCTGCCAATGAATACGTTTCTAAACGTCCATATTCGTGTCAAGTTGAGGTCACGAACAGGTAAAGGTCATGAAAATAGCCCAAGGGTTTGCCGAATAGGGGCCTTAAAAAATTCAAAGTCATTTTTCTCAGGCGTATTTCTGCCGAACCATATGTATCTGAGTCGTAAATTTATGGTGTTCTGGCTTTTGGCGCCGTGCGGATTAGTTGGTAGATATCATCTTTTCGGAAAAAAAACATGTCTCCATTTTCAAGGCTGAAGTCACTTCCCGAATACACATAATTACTCCTAAACTTTCCTCACCATTGTCTTCCTCAAAATCAGAAGGGGATAAAACTGTTCTATGCAGCAAATGCACAACTAAATACAATAATTTGCATCTTTCTAAGTAATAATGACGTCATAAAACACCACAAAATTCAACTACACTAACAGAAAATAACAACTGCAGTGGTAATAAATTTTCTGTTGCTGAACAAATTGGGATGTGTATCGACTCCATTACCCTAAATGTTCACTGTGTCTTTAAGCTCGGAGTACGTACTAAAATTACATGCAAATGCTACCCAGCCTAGTGTCAGTTGGTATGAAGAGGATATATAATTATAGATACAATTACTACGCCACACCAACAGCATTTCCTCTTTCTTGAAAAAATGGTCGATTCCATTAAGCACACATTTTAATTACTGACCCCCACATAAAAATAAGGGCCTAATAACTTTTTACAACCGTTACAGATTCAACTGTGTCCTGTTAATAATTTTATTACTTCATAAAACAAAGATTAACTGTGCTCTGTTTATAGGTCCTCTCGCCTCAACCGTATGTGGAACGATTCCCACATCGTTCCCGACCACCAAGATTATTTAAAAATACTCATTAATTATCAGGCCTGTTTTTGAAGGTGTTGTTTGTACCAAAAAGTCATTAGTATATTTTTACTACACAGGAAGATGCTATCTCAAAGACGGCATGTTCCACTTGGCTTGCGTAGAAAACTTATGTCAGTAAAATAAATGTAAAAATAACTAAGAAGTATATAAGCAGTTTCTACCTGCTGCTTATAAATCAATGCCTGAGAGGAATAAGTGTGTAAGTCACTTCTATTTGCTTATAAACCTGCCCAGACACGAGGCGAACCGAGTTAGCTAAGTCAATATACCGGCTCCTTATGGCGACTGGACAAACGGGGTTCGATTCCTAAACGGGATACAAAACTGCCTGCATGTTCAAGGCCTTAAGTACGATTAGTTGTACGCGCTCATGAGCTGGCAAAATGTCTAATGCTAAGTCTCTGTGCTGTTAACCAGAGCCCAGCTGTTCCAAGGACGTCTTTAATACTCGCTGTTCGCGTGTATTATAATATCTGGGGTGGAGTTCTCATTCTGTCTGAAGTAATACTTTGATGCACGTTTTCCTAAATATTTGCGAGGCATATATTTAGACTGCATATTGACCATCACACTAGATTCAGTTTAGCATTAAATCCGTTCCTTTCATTGACTCTAATGCCTAAAATTTCATCGGAATTATTCATAGTACCTTTGTCGAAAACAAACGATATCCTGAGATTGAAATAACATTTGGCAACATGTAAAATGTGGCTGTATATTATAATTTTACGGCAGAAGTTACTTTGAACCTAAGAGACAGAAATAAACTAAAATATTTAAAGTCTATAATTTTCGACAAATAACAGTGTGATGAGTTGAATAAGAATCAGCTTCAGAAGATGAGAAATATAAAGTTTTAGTCGAAATACATCAAGATAAGAGGCTTCGTGAAAACCTATATTTAGATGGGATAATAAGATTAAAATTAATTTTAAAATAATGTGACAGAAGTTGCACGGATGTGGACTAGATTAATCTAGTTAAGCATAAGACCCTGTCGCAGGCTATTGTGAATACTGTAATTAACTACAGAATTTCATAAGATGATGGAAATTTGTTGAACAGCTGAGCAACTATCAGTTTCTTAATACTGACTCTGCTCCATGGAGTCCAGGCAACTGTAGGGTGGGAATTGAAGACCCATACGCGAAGCGACGCTGCGGTCTCATACAACGTCAAATGAAAATTGATAAAATTATTAAGAACTGCTGGCTGTGAAGAGTGTAAGAAGGGCCATACTTCCTTCTTCCACTCAGTCCTTGATATTAAGAGGCGTCTGATGCGGCAGAGGGAGACATGTGCTCATTCTTCAGGGTTATGGCTGGAGCACGAAAGGACAAATTATAGCAAAACTCGTTCGTAACGCGAAGAATTTAACCTCTAATTTAACGCAAGGAATTTATTCTTTCTACAAACTAGATAGTTGTAGAAGGAATAAAATGTTGAATGAATGTTTGTCCCTAAAAACACTAAAAACTAAACTAAGAAGCACAGCGAGTGCACATTACGACATGTGCATGATTCCAAACCTGTTCTTCCAACAAAGATCATGAAAGTGAAAGATGAAATGGACTATACGCTGTAAACACGAAATGGAAGGATGCTGGGCGAACAAGGAGAAGTGAAATAAAGAACATATCACACACGATTCGTTCTCTCGACTATCCATCGGTTATACTCAGTTGAAGACGATCATCATGACATATAAAAATAATTTTAAAGTACATATTAAAGAATGACAGCAGAAAGAATATTTTATGTAGCAGATAGATGGACAGACTGGCAATTAATACTGTTTCTGATCGATTAATTATTTTACATTAATGGTTAAACCAACCATTAAACACGTTAATAGAAATGTTGTTTGTCTATTTACGCAAGGCCTATATTTGGTTCGTTTCTTTCTCTCTTCCTCTCTTTATTCTTCTTCCGTCGTGGCTTTTAAGCCTCTCCTCCTACCGTTATTCTTTTGTTTGGACACAGAATCTTGTTCTTGAACCACGGATTAAAGGAGTGCAATAGATCTGAGATGCAAATAAATTAACTGAGTTTGTATATCGTTATACGAGTTGGATCAGTTCTGACAGGCATTAATTTCGTCGAAATTACTTAAACCACGAAAAGAATAGCAGCAGCACTCTCTCCCCCTTCCACCCATCTATTCATTTCATGTTGACCTAGACACGGGAATTTTATGTTATTAACGCAAATAACAAAAGTTGCTGGGATTTACCTGCAATAATTTCAAGCACACAATCACTCGTAGCGATCCGACCGTGAATTTCTTCTGATATCCTCGGACGCAAGCCTCGGTCCCAAGATATCACGGAAACATTTCAGAAACCTCTGCAGATTTCTGGGCGGTTGCATAACATATTTTTAAAAGATTTCACGGATTCTTGGACCTCTGAAGATTTCTGGGCGGTTGTATAAAATATTTTTAAAAGATTTCACGGATTCTTGCGAATTAACAGGCGGTATTATCGATCTATTCTGAAGAGAACAGAGCGATCACTGTAATCTTGAATCCTTGTAAAATAATAAATGGCATCAAAACGTCCTTCAAAATTATCACGCGGAGATACAAACTCTGGAAATGTTTCTTGCATGTCTACAAAGACAATTAACAAGTTAGCGGGCGGAGGTGGTACTACTACTATCGTGGAAAGATTTCAACCTGGCCGCGATTAATTAACTTGCAGTAATCACTTGGCCTTTCTTGGATCCGAACGGTCTTCAGCAAGTTGCGTGGACGAGTACCTTCTGTATAATGACACCCTTATCACTAAATGGAGACAATTACAGCTTCGATCGCTTGGCAGGTCTACCATCGAGTTTTTAACGCCCAGGCCACGGAGCAAGTCAGGTTCTTTGGTTATTCAAGGATGCTGAATCAATAGCGGAAATTACGTGACATGAAGCGAGTAAATTAAATTATAATGCTCAATAAACAATCAATAGCGGAAATTACGTGACATCAAACAAGTAAATTAAATTATAATGCTCAATAAATCAGAAAGGAAGCAAGTTTATTTGAAGGTACCCCCTGGACGTCAGCTTTCTCTAGCTTCAACCCTAATAAGCCAACAACAAGAACACTCAACCCTGAAATTTATTTTTTCGAGGACTTTTCAACATTGAACAAATGTCGTTGATCTTCCACGACCTTCCTAAGGACTTCAGTAACAATGGTTTCGGTAGTGACCTGAAGATGGGAATTACCGCATTCTCCATTTAAATAGGGCAGTTATGGCATATCGACGAACAGCAGAAACAAAACAGAAATATAAAAACAAAACTAAATAAATTTACATTTGTTGATAAAGAAAATTTCACAACCGTCTCAGTGGAAGAGAGATCTTCACAACATTTTAAAAGAGGCACATACGATTAAATGAATACAAGAAGTGAAGTGGCAAGCCCTTCAAGGGAAAAAATGGCAGACACAACATCATCTAAGACGGCACAGAAAACAGAAAATCATAGTTGAACCCATCCAAGCTTAACCGAAGTCTCACATTCATTGACTTTAAATACAGACAGCTCCTTGACCTAGGATCCATAAACAGAACGGTACTGCACAATGATTGATCTTGAGATGCAATTTCCCTTGTCATCGTGAGAGTAACATAGCATGAAGTGCTTCATTTATTCATTTAACGACCTTATAACTAGAGGAAACAGATGACGGTGGTCACCTGCATGATCTTAAGTGACCTCATTACACCGGACGACCCACACCCCGCCGCATACAACAGCTGAACTTCTCTTCCGCTCCGATTATCTATGCTTCACGGCTTCTGGTGACCTTTAGCTGACTGACTGGTCATCCTTCGCCTCTCCATCTCCACGCACTAACAACTACAGTTACAGTAGGGAAATTACCCACTTTGGGTCAGCGTTGTATGCTTGTTTCCATCATCTAACAATTGTACATGCGTCTATTATGTTACGACTGACAGTGATTAGTTAAGAAACCCAAACTGACAGAGGAAGAGGGCCACATTTAACGGTGGGAACCTGTGATAAAAGTTCACGGCTGCCAAATCTAAGACCAGCATATTAGAAGGGTGTTTGGTCTTGATGTAGATAAAAATTTGTTGTTACAACGTTGCAAGCTGTCACACCACATGAGGTCAGAAAATATTTGTCCTATTTCATAAAATTCTTTAAAATAACTTTGAAATAAAGTTTACAGATCTTAATGATAACTATGATTTTCTACACATTTTTTTGTACGATAAGCAGTCCGAGAGAAAATCACTGAGTCTATTTATACTAGAATGACAAGAATAAAAAAGGAACCTCCTCCCACAGCTTTCAGTACCGACCGACACCTACTTTAATAGAAACCCGTTAATTATTTTCTTACAAAAAATTCACAATTCGGTCACTTCGACCAAGCAACAACGCGCTCATTTGATGCATTCACTTGTCAGTGACAAGAAAGAATGACAACCACTTATTTTAAGAAAACACAAACCAACAAACAGAGGCACTGGTATTTAATGGAGCTGACGCACACAGCAGAGATCTATAAAGGAATAGAGAAAATCTAATCTGACTAGCGGAGTGAAGAATAGTAAGTGCTTGATTGAACTTTATCAGACGGTGCAGGCAGGCTGAGTGCACGGACCCGTTGGTACTTTTTGTTGTTTGAGTCACGCATATGACCCATGGCATCACTTCCTGTCACCTGGATGGCCGCGTCACGACAGGCAGCTGTTCTGCTGGATGACTGGAGCTTCACTGTTGCTGAAACAACGCACTCCGTCCAATTGTGACCCACTTTTATACAAGACTTCTATCACTTTATTCCGTTCAGTAGGTTCGTCACGCGTCCAACCCTTCCGTACTACACGGACTTCGTGTTTCATAATTTCCAGGCTATAATATTCATTCGTTAAACATCTTCTGGTTTTATTACAAGACTCAGCGATCTCAGAAGTAAGCCACACTTACAAAAATTTTCTGAGAAAATACTTTTTTGTACACAGTAGTGGCCTATTATAATTTACTTTTGTTTCTTCTGTTAAATTTCCTGTCTTACTTTTATTGACAGTTTGAGAGATACTCCGATCATTGACGACAAATGAGATATGGCAGGATACTTACGAATAACGACTATGCAGGATATTATACTTCTCAATATAATCAGATAAGGATTTCTCTTCGCCAGGACGTCCAAATCGGCTCTTAGGGCCCACCCAGGTACCCATCGGATGGGTTCTCATACCGTAGTATTTTCCTCCCAGTTAAAGCCAGTGGGGCGGAAGCTAAGCGCTCATCTACATCTAGGGCCGAGCTGAAGAATGGTTCATCACCGTGGGAAGTTTTTTACCTTTGCCTTAAGAGAATAATAAAATACACCAAACGAACTTTTCTTGTGGCTGCTAATTAAAAATCCTTCAGAACTCTCTAATGTACCACGAACAGTATCAATGCCTTCAATACATGTTGGACTTTAGCACCAAGGTCTTATTCCCACCTGTCCACTCCGAGTGTTCCTACGTACCGAGCAACCGCGAACCCTTTTACAGCGGAATGCGGACTGAATTATTTACGACGTGTTAAGGTCTACTGTTAAAAGCGCCATGTGCGAATAGTTCATAGTGAAGTTATATTAGAATTAAACATGAATCCCGTAGAAGAGAAGTTTAAGTCTGCTTACATCGAAGATAAATGCAACACACCAACACACTCCCAATTTTTCATTAAATATGCCATTCCATTGCCGTTTCGTAGTAAGAGTTACATCGTTCGTGCAACACTCACAATTAAGGTTGAATTTCAATTGTCGTTGTAATATCCAGTATTTAGTTTTCATAAGTTGGTTTCCGGCGAGTTGTTCCCAAAGCACAGCACTGTACCGAACTCTGTGGGAGAGGGCGAAAGTTAACTTTGTATTCTGTCTGAAAAGAACACACGTATCCCTTGTGAGAGGAAGCCTTAGGGCTCACTAAATCCATTTGCCCTAGCAACAAGGAAAAGAACGAATCCGACTGGGTTCAGAGCACTTCAGTTCTCACATCTCACAAGTGGAAACAAAATGTCCCAATATAAAAAGTTTTTAGCGTTAGTTACTGACACAAGCCGAGAGTAGAAAACTGAAAATTTAAATTCGTGAGTAGGACCAGCGAGAAATGGATTACGAAATAGTGAATAAAGTAATGGTGCATGGTGGGTAATACGATGAGAACAGAAGTATAGGTAAGTGAATGAACGGATGTGTGGGAAGGAAGGAAGGAATGATTAAAAATTGTGTTTTTGTGTGATTCTTCTTTCCTGTACTGTTAGCGAAGATAAGTTAAATAAATAAAAATGGGATAAGCAAGTAGTATGCATGTGGAAATATACGGTGCATATCATACATGTGTACACAGGTGGGAGCGCGATAAGACATTGAAGTTTAAAAGCCCTTAAACAGTTACCTGTCTGTATAAAAAGACGTGTTAGTTGGTGATCAATTTTTAAAATCGCTATTAGACTGTAGGCAATGTAAAGTCTTTAGCGAATCTCCCCAACAAAATATTTATTCATTGACTCTTATCTGTTTATCGCCTCATAAATCTTCTTTTTAACAAAACAAATGAGCGAATTGCAAACTAATGTAGGCCTACATAATTTCCACAACTTTCACGTAAATATATGGACATACGTTTTAAAAATTCTTTTCTTCCGTCTCGGAAATTAACTGTTGACAGAATAGCATAGATGCGTAGATATTGATTCTGTATTACAAACTGGTAAATAAATGCAAGGTACAGCAAACGATATATGTTGAAACGTAGCGTATGTGCTGGCTGGTGTTCTTAAGTGCGACCTGAGATTTTTCCCGTCATTACTGACGGATAATTTTCTAGTTACCACTATATCAGAAGAACCACTAGAATGAACGTGGAACGGACGAGTATTGTGAGACGTTGTCATGACAACTATAGTTCTACGCATGCAGAAGCTTTATTTATTCATGTAAAACATTTGTAATCTTAGTAGCAACAAGTTATGGCTTGGAAAATTTTTAACGGTCGACTGTGTTTCTTAGCCCACCAGTAGCGCCAACTCAGACAAAGATACCAATATGCTCTCTTGGCAAGGAAATGCAAGTAAGCCATTTGGAAGACAGGCATGGAAAGAAGACAATACACGAGTGTAAAGATTATTGTCTACTGAGATGTTACGTCGAGTAGTCTGGTAGAAAATGACCGACGTTTCAGAGGTGATTACTTCCTTCATCATCGCAGTGATGACGGAGGCAAAAATCACTTCTGAAGTGTCAGCCAATTTCTACCAGACCGTAACACTGACACCTTCACATTCGTCGCTGAAATCTCACCAATACACAAGTACGTATTTGGAAGACTGTTAGGAAATTACGGATTGAGATCGACTGTGGGTTTATCCCAGAAGCCTTTATTGTGGCACTGACGGGCAGCTTATTTCATAATACCAGGGGTTTTGCTGGCAAAAATATAGTCGGAAGAAATACTGTGCATAGTCCTTTATGAATCTGCGGTAACTATGGAGACGATCTGTCAGTAAAACCATTTCGACCTCAAAGTGAATGTAGGCCTGCTATCTATGTGGTAACAGATTCGGTTCAACACCACAAATACCCCCCCCCCCTTCCATCCTCATTCGGAGACTCACAAATTAAAGTTTTCCGACAGGGTTTCCCATTAAAATCCTACACGAAGCCTGCCCTTATCCCTTCCATGTCAGCAAATCGAATTTGCTGGTCCCTTACATTCACGAACAAAGACTACGTTTCAGCCAGTCTTAGATTAAATAATAAAACGCGTTTTCTTGACGTGAGATAGGATTACATGTTCTCCTGTTGTGAGATACTATAATTTTACACAGTCAGTCGGATTATTTACTTGCTACAGTCTGTATTACCCTGCGTGCTAGATTTCTTTCATTATAGATCATTAATGAACTTACGGGGGCAAAGGAGCTTTGGAAATGTCGTGTGCACGCTGGTGAATTCATAACACCGTGCCGTACTCGGCGAGCAATTAAACTTGCTGCAAGAAAGCATTATCATGCGAGGTCTCTCCCGGTACACGCAGCTTTCTAAATCCAGGATATGGGTCCGCAGTGTGAATATGTGCAGTTTCCACAACACTCGCGACTTTTGCTAATGAAGTCGGATAGAAGTTCCTCACCAGCAAGGAAATGGGAATTAGTTAATTACTTTTGTTGGGCTTTCTAATGTTAATTTATTTTTGTTCTGCTCAAAAATTTAATTCGTGTTTAGGAGCGCCTGCAACTAAAACTTGTAAGAACGCGTATATTACCTTAACCATGTCTGTCTGTCTGTATGTATGTAACGGATCGAGAACAACTGACAGGACTTTCATGAAATTTAATGATTGGTAATTTTAGTAACATCGGTCAGGCTTATATTCGATGGAAGTTAAGGAATTATTAAAGTTTTCAACAAGTAACATTTTTGTCTACAGAATTTTGGTGGGGAAACCTCAAAGGGAAGGATTACTTGTAAGATAAAGAAGAAAATGGGAGGATAATTTTAATATAGCTCATACGGAAATAGTTTTTGAGAAGAGCAGGTTGATGGAGATGACTTGGGATCGTGTCCAATGGCGCAATTTTACTATAAGACGATGATTCTAGCGGTGTTAAACTTTCGAAATCTGTTACAAGAACAAGATAGTCAATTGGATTCGTTCCGAATTAAAGTTTATTGTTATATAAATTACAAAATGTTGACAAGACATTATGAGGCCGTACCTAAATGAAGAAAAGCACAGAACGTGTTAACTCGTGGCTATAGTTTAACGAACGGTTGCACCAGCAAGCGTGCGTAATAATTGCAACATACAAATGCTGTGTCACTATAACATATGCCTCATTCGCGGAGCATGAAGAAAACCTTAAATTACCATTCACAGTGTAGTGTTTTGTGAGTAATGACGACGTTTTAAAACTGTATGATCGTCGAATAGCAGAAATGTTAACGATTATTTGTAAATTACGTGGAAGAAAGCTGCAGTGGCTTATTTCAAGAATATACTCCTGTATTTGCCTGGAGATACTGAGTAAAACCATACTCTGTTCACACGGTATCTCCGGAATACGAAGCAGCAGAGATAACCACTCGACCAAGACGCTGAAGGAAAGGTAACATTAGTTTCCCTTAAAGGGACGCAGTAACGAAACTAACCGTGCAGTCTGCTGGTAATATAAGAAGATACAACAACGCCAAATATTAATTATATACATTTAACTCATCTTTTTCCTTGGAAAAGTACTAAGATATTAATAAACTGGTCACGCGATGCACCGCGCAGACTACTCGCCCTTAACAGCCTGTTGCGAATCATGATTAATTCAGATGAGTCCATCCATTGCAGAATCCCATAACTTGACATTCACTGGCGAACCAACATTTGTCTCCCTGAATACTAACGCACAGTCAATATAATAGTTGGAGGGTGTTGAATTGGTCGGAGTGGGGTGGGGGTGGGGTTACCTGGGACATTAGGTATCCCAACTGCCTCCGGTGCTGTGTGGGTTGTATATGCAGCAGGCTGCTATCTGTGTGAATAAGCCAGGTGAACCGGCAACGAGGATTAATTACCGGAGGGGGGGGGGGTTAATGTGATTTCCCCTAGCACAATTCGTAATCAACAGCTTAATTTTGGATGATTGCTTAGTGCTGTTACATCATTGCTTTCAGGAAGCAATTTCGTGGAATAATGAAATACAAAACGTACATCGGGCAATCCAGTGTATCGCATACCGTGACCACGGAACTTGTGGGCTCAGTGGATAAATTAATCTATGGGCGGAAAATAATATCGGCTCCAAACTTAGTATTAAATTACAAACTAGAAAATAATTTGCGTTCTCTAACAAGTGAGAATATTGCATGCCTTCTTTTTTCCCCAAAAAAGGGACTCACATTTTAAGAACGTTTTAATTTACGTCATCACATCTCGCCACGGGCATGCGTATATGTATAACATTTTAAGTGTTATCCTATGCAAGTAGAGGTTTTGCAATAAACTACTCCTCCCACCAAATTCCAGCACACTAAGTGAAACAGAAACTTCTGTCTGTTAACTATAATAGAAGTAAGGAAATAACTAACAAAATCCATTCGAGAACATTATTTTTGAAGACGACAGTCGCTCAGCTAGGTTATAGATACGCCATTTTGTAAGTTAATTACAGTTCAAATTGTGGTATTTGGACTTCTAAGCGGGGTAATATTTCAGATTTATACTGACGTTTCGGTGAAACATTTTCCATGGTTCAACAAAAAAAAAAAAAAGCCAGAACCCTAATTCACATAGCCCTGAACAGCTCAAACCTTGCGTCCATTACCGTGAAAGCGACAGCCCACAACTGAACCCTGTCAGCGCCATATTAAACCTGTCCACAAAATAACATTCTGTACGATTCCATCTATGTCTGTGTCTTACAAGTGTTCTCTTTCCATTAGGTCTAAATAACGAAGTGGATAAGTTGTTTATACAGAAAGAAGAAAAGAGTATAGGGACCAGACAAACCTTACTGGCTACTTTTTATTT
>NW_019060210.1:656579-672499 GCF_000696155.1 Zootermopsis nevadensis
CGGAGGGGGGGGGGGTTAATGTGATTTCCCCTAGCACAATTCGTAATCAACAGCTTAATTTTGGATGATTGCTTAGTGCTGTTACATCATTGCTTTCAGGAAGCAATTTCGTGGAATAATGAAATACAAAACGTACATCGGGCAATCCAGTGTATCGCATACCGTGACCACGGAACTTGTGGGCTCAGTGGATAAATTAATCTATGGGCGGAAAATAATATCGGCTCCAAACTTAGTATTAAATTACAAACTAGAAAATAATTTGCGTTCTCTAACAAGTGAGAATATTGCATGCCTTCTTTTTTCCCCAAAAAAGGGACTCACATTTTAAGAACGTTTTAATTTACGTCATCACATCTCGCCACGGGCATGCGTATATGTATAACATTTTAAGTGTTATCCTATGCAAGTAGAGGTTTTGCAATAAACTACTCCTCCCACCAAATTCCAGCACACTAAGTGAAACAGAAACTTCTGTCTGTTAACTATAATAGAAGTAAGGAAATAACTAACAAAATCCATTCGAGAACATTATTTTTGAAGACGACAGTCGCTCAGCTAGGTTATAGATACGCCATTTTGTAAGTTAATTACAGTTCAAATTGTGGTATTTGGACTTCTAAGCGGGGTAATATTTCAGATTTATACTGACGTTTCGGTGAAACATTTTCCATGGTTCAACAAAAAAAAAAAAAAGCCAGAACCCTAATTCACATAGCCCTGAACAGCTCAAACCTTGCGTCCATTACCGTGAAAGCGACAGCCCACAACTGAACCCTGTCAGCGCCATATTAAACCTGTCCACAAAATAACATTCTGTACGATTCCATCTATGTCTGTGTCTTACAAGTGGTCTCTTTCCATTAGGTCTAAATAACGAAGTGGATAAGTTGTTTATACAGAAAGAAGAAAAGAGTATAGGGACCAGACAAACCTTACTGGCTACTTTTTATTTGTATGGGAACGACTGCCCGGTCATAGCTTAAAATCTGTAAGTGTCTAAAATGTTATGTATTAAAACGTATCAAATGTGTAACGGTGCACACTTTAAGGGTTAGGCTTATAAGGAAAATTAAAGTGGCATTTACCAGATCGTAATGGTACTTGGTATAAGTGTTTTACAATAGTTTGGGACAGCAAATACTTCCGAGCAGAGTGAAAGCTATACTAGTTGTGTAAGTGGTAGTTTGCTTATGTCCGACGGATGATTACCAGTCTGCAGGGATAGGAGTAGACACGAACAAGACACCTGAGAAGAGGAAGGGAGGCATTGATGCATTGTAATATGGTGTTTAAGGACGATAACAATACAAATTATTGATTAATACACAACGCGATTCAAACAACAGATCACAGTCCAGGGCTACATGCGCTTGCAAGTGTACCTACTGAAAAATCAAAGAAACAACTGTGCCTTTAATTTGGGCCCATTTTTATGATAGTATCTTCACCTATAATAAATTAAACTTGTATCAGAGGACACGGAAAGCGACCACTTCCTCCTCGTTTCCCAGTACATACCCAGAATTTCGTTTGGCGTTACATAACCGCTGCAGATAATATAGCAGCAATGCATAACGAAATAAAAAAAAGGAGTCTGATGAATGTTGTAATAGTACTCTGAAAGCGACCAAGAATTCAAATCCTCCACTCTTTTTCATTCACCTCTCATTATAACGCTAACATGCATCTCAACGTTAGTAACCTATTTACTTGATAGAGGCTCGTTAAAATAATAGATTCTAGCGGGGGCTTTGTTTCCCTGATCTTAATTTCACTCGAATACAAGTGCACCACCCACCCTTGTGCGGCTGCTTCAGTGTTGTATTCATTAGCAATCATTTTTGTGAAATGAAATTGAAGGGTTTCTCACTGCAGCCCCTTCTCCATTGTGATAACCCAGACACTCGCAGAGAGTGTACGGAGGATAATGGCGTCGTTAGTGGGGTGAGTTTGAACTCTGAAGTGGCATAACAGCCCCTATTTCCAAGCATAACAAAGTTAGACCGAATGATGGTAAGGCCATTCGAGGTTCTATCTGTTCCAGTTAACTGCCGGACCATAATTGTAATTAATAAGCGTTATTAGTTGGAGTTCGTGCGTTACTCAATTCTGCAAAGGGTGGGGTTTAGGCATTCGGCACACACGAAAACTGCAGCCAGAAAATATCGTGTGAGCCAAGAATTCTGAACGCCTGTCCGGTACAAAATATGACAGAATTAAACACTATTTTGTAAATGTAATAGTTTGAATTTCACAAGAATGTGCTGTCATAGTTAAGAAGCTAGCGAATTTAATTTTATACAGAGGCACACAAATGCATTGTGAGTAGACCTAAGCGGACCGCAATAATATTCATCATTGTGCATGTCCTCCATTTTGTAACAGTTTCGGTTTCAGGCGAGTCATCTTTGTCGATAAAATTCTATTAACAGTTAACAATATGTAATAGTATGAAAAATCTGTTCAGATAAGTTACACCTAATTATATAATGCATAAAGACGAGCAACATGGAAGGGTGGACTACACGTAAGAGCACTTTCGAACCTAGCAGTGGTAAAGGAAGAATGAACTTAAACAAGCTGATAAAGAGCTTCTTATTTTACCCTCACACCAAATACTGCGAAGAAATCGAGAAACATCTACCCTGAGTTCTCTTAGACGAAGATTTTACGTTCCAAACCCACAGAAAGCAAAATGTAAAATCACAGGTTTGTCTGTTTCAAAATCTTTTCATTTTGTTTATATAAGACTGTAAGAAGCGTTTCTGAAAAGTGTAACAACTCCAGTAATTTTGGCTCTTCGTGGTTTCCGACATCTCTGAAGGCTGCAGTATGTTTCCCAGGCCGAGTATCGGATAGGCACGGTCTATTTGTTTACAAACGAGTAACGTCAAATGCAAACCATACATTTTCACATGTCCTGTCATCTACACCGCATCCACCAACTTTGTTCACTCACCACGCTCCTGGCAATTGCTCGGAAACGAAAACAGTTGGTTGTCGTGTATTTTCATACCAAGTGCAGTTTGATAGATCAGAAGAAAAAATAATATCCATCATCCTATGACTAAAGCTCACAGTGACTTGAACATGGTCTCAGTAAAATGGGTAAAATAGCATTAGTAAACTTGAATAAAAATTTTCTTGGATATTATCCATCGTCTAGTAAATATAAAACGTAAAACGACGTTTCGGAGATGGGATTAGCTCTATCTAGTGGGCCCAACTGTGTAGGAACCTAAATACGGAGATAGAGTCCCATCTCCGAAACGTCGTTTAAAGTTAGCATTATTTATAAAATTCGTGTCACATTACCTTAACGTTCCAGTCACATGTTGTTCTGATAACTGATGGACACGTGGTGGATGACGCAGAACCACGTCTTTGACTTGTCTGGACTAGCTTCGCGTTTGATGAACCTTTCTTTCCTGCAAAATGAACAGATGATTCTTAAATATATTTACCGTCATAGTTCAGTTTGTCAGTTTCATAAATCACGTAGAACAAGACGAGCTCCCTTGCATACAGACACATTACCAGAGAAGTTATTTGTTAACGAAACTTCTAAGCAACGTACTACATACACAAAACACGCACATAAATAATAACAATAATAATGAAATGAACTACTATTACACACACCGTGAATCCGACAGAGTCTCTATCTTTCATACGCCTGATAAGGGTACAGAGTGCCTCAATGTAAGTACGTCCAAGTTCAAATCGTGCAACATAAAGTTAAGAATAAAAGTTTTATTTTTATTGAACTGTTGTGTAACAAACTCATTTGTTATCCTCATGTTTTCAAGGTTCGAATTCAATCTTCGACTTACGATGAGGTTTAAGGTTCTTTTTTCTGGAAGAGATTGAAAAAACACATGATACATCAACCAATAAAACAGGTGTTAACAACTACACCACGACGCTTGGTTTGATGATAATGACCAAGAATTTGTAGAAATATTTTGAAAAAAAAAGAGAGAGAGAGAGAGAGAGAGAGTTGAAAAGACCTCATTGAGGTTTGTGCGAACGCAATCAAGTTGGTGGCACAGTCGGAAGTGGTAGCCACTGATAGGAGTTGTGTGGTTTCAGGTGACACTTGATCTGTCACACCGTGATCCCGCGGGAAGCCATTCAAACCGCCAGTTGCCATGGCGCCTCGCTAAGGTTTCCAGCACATTGGCTCCTCTCACCACTGACAGACATGTGCATTCTTGTCTCGGTTTCATGACGTTTACACTTTGACATGCGTTTCGCAGTCAGATATAATGAAGTATACGATTCGACCCGAATACAGCAGACCTTACAGTAGATCCTACTTTACGGTAACAGAGTGCATGCTGTGAGGGGAGGGTGGGGCAGAAATCGAACTAGTCGATTTGGGTGGTCTTCAGTTCAAATCATGACCAAGTCACCGGACATCCAGAGCGACCGTTTTGTGGTTTTCCTCAGTCTTCCCAGGTGCGAAGATCGAGATAATAACATGAAACAGACCAGCTACGGCCACCGAACACGGGATCAATATCTAAGTGCAAGTTCTACTCCTGTGAATAACAGCATCTAGTGCAATGTCACTTCGAATATTTTGTCAAATACTTTTTAATTTTTAATTCTGAATCCAGTTTGAACCATTTGACTAAATGCATTAATTTCCCTGATGCCACTGATGATGACCTCTTGAGGTCGAAACGCGTATGGCAATAGTGTCTTTTTATAGTGCTAATAGTTGTTGGTGTGCTTACTCTATATGAAACAGACTAGTTACAATCCCTTACCTATCCAAAATTCGTTTGCATCACCTCACATTCGAAGCTACACGACTTATACACTTGAAACAGTGTCGTCAAGCAACCTAAGAATCATTCAACACGTTATCTGTTAAGTCCATATCTGTTTTAAAGAGTATAACGGAGAAGAAAATGTCTTAAACTATTTCTAATAAACAATAATTAATGGTAGAACGAAGAAAATTACACAACGCACAGCTTCACAGTGAACAGCAATCACCATATGCTATCAGGGTGTCTAAATCAAGAAGAATGAAATGGAAAATGAGACTAGTGTCCCTCACATAAATGAGCTGTATATAAAGAGGTAGTTTCTCGTGTTGTCTGAAAGGTACATGTGCCAAAGATTTGGAAGCGCTGGTCTATTTGATGCACACACCTTTTGCCAAAGTGAATGGAGGAATGTTTTGTAAACAAGTTCCCATTGTAGCACGTTTGGTTTTTCAGCATTTACACCGAAAGTTTGAGAGTAGCGGAAACGACGGTTTACGAACACTAAACATTCTTTACAATTTCACGTCGTATTCCGACAGAGGCCAGTGATTATATGTCCATGAGAGCGCTGGAGTAACTGGTTAATAAAAATAATGGTGTGATCGGATACTAACACAAATTGTTGAATGAACAGTTCCGTGACTGGTCACATAACAGATCGCCTTAGTAGGAGGCACACGTGCTAAAAAGAGAAATAAATGTTACGTACAGAAATCTTATAGTAACACGCTCTGTTTTGCAGATGTAATGGACTCTTCATGTAGCGTAATGTATTTTATCGCACACGACCTGCCATTTCTTTTTAGATATATATATATATATATACGACCTCACGTCTCAATTTTCTGAACTTGAAGCTGACACCTTCAGTTTTGAGTGATCATGACGATGGTAATGACCACATGCCGTGACAAGCGTCAGTATTACCACTCTTATTGATCGGCCATGTGTGCTAACAGAAAAAAGCATAAGCCCCAATTACTGGCAACCTGATGAATCATGCTAGTCAACTCGTGCTTACAAATCATACTTCATTCCAAATTGGACCACCGAAGAGGGGTCATAACTTATCGTGTGAGATCACGGTCGATTGCCTCGGTTTGCTACTCTGAAAAAGAGTCAATAATAACATAAAACGAGGACGTTCGTAACAAATTTATGAAAACAGAAATTCAAGAATTATTTGCTGTTTAAAAATAACTTTTTTTTTAGATTCTCTCAAATGCATGCGAAAAAATTTGCATAAACTGATTTTTAGCTCACTTTGATAGACATTCACTACGGAATTGATTAATTCAAATTTATCATTACGATGAATGCGATATTCAAAATTCTTCCTTCATATGCTGACATCCTGTCCCCCCCACCAAACGATATTGACAGGAGGCTGGCTGCGCGTACGTCATGCTAAAATTATTATTATTATTATCGTTGTCAAAGTAGATTTTCGGCCTTCTGGAGATAATGGTTACATGACTATACGTGCGTTATGCTTACATTATGACAACCGCTGGCATGGTAACGCTTTTAAGAGAATCTCGGCCTCATGGTCTGCCTTGCTGAACATAAAACCACTGCCTCCTAGTCTGGCTAACAGCTGTCATGACCCAGAGTTTTTCTTCACTGCGTGTAGCTCTTGACTGTTATTATTGTCACACACGTGCAGTTTATTAGTTTCTTTAAAGCTAAAAATGGAAACCCATAGAAACTCGACGGGTTGCCAGTTTAATAATATTTACAAATAAAAGGTCGTTGTCTATGGATCCCAATAGAACACCTTACATCTGGAAAAAGAGGGACGGAGTTCTCATACTTCTGAAGCTGTAACATTTTCATATACACGTCCACATGCTCAAGTCCAGTTCTTTAACGCAATTATAAAAATTAATAGATTATTAAGAAAGGTCAGGCAAAGTTATCTTGTTTATGTAAGAAATTTGTAACAAAGCAGCTTACAAATCGCTCTGATGATAAAGGCAGCAAGAACGTCTGACGCATCGGCTAATTTTAACGAGACTACGCGGCACAACAACAGGGAAGAGTCACCTTCAGATTATCGTATGGTCTAGTGTGCAGTGGACAGCTCCAAAAACGGTGACACCAAAGGCACGTATGAAATCTGCCCAAAATATTGCTTACAAGCCATGGAAAGTTTCCAAAACACATTTTAAAAAAGCTTCGTTTAATAACGTAAGAATCATTTAACAATCACCGCAATCAAGTAGACGTGTGTTTTCGGTTAACGCCAATCTGTTATCATCAAGAACCACAATGATAATGCTCAAACCGAAGATCACTCCGGCTTCGTACCTGGAAGGTCTGAGGTTCGAATACTGATCCCGATAGCAAGCCTCCTGATTTTAGTTTCAGTTTCCATTTGCGTACCTTCCCGTTTCGTAGATGAACGGCTGAACGGATTTTCATTACATCTGAAAATATGGATTTTCTGAAACATAACCGATCATGCTTAAAATCGGACAGCAATAACAAGCACTTTACATGGGAACCTACACGCATTCTACCCGAGGAAGTGGCTGGGTGGGAAGCCCTCGGCTACCTTGATTACATAATTACCATGGTTACTACGGCTAATTGGGGAATCCCCAGCCACGCATACAACTATGACGTCACTGGTGTTACTCACAAAGGTGAAAGGAACAATTCTGGCGAAGGCCTCAGATCTGTTACGCTAATACAGTTACATTTCCTAAATTGTTACCTTCATCACACCAAGACCGAATCTGAGTTCCCACACAATCTCATACCAATGAACGAACACCGGGAGCTCCTCCCCTGAGGGTAAAGCGGAGGTAGCATGATGCTGACCACGCACTTAGACTTCCATCCATGGTTTTAGAATATGCGGAGCTTTATATCCACTCCCCTATACGCCTTCACTGCGTGATTGTCAGGCATAAAGCATAATTTCCCGTTGCTTTATAAAAGTCAATCAACCTGTGTCCAGTTCGAAAAGGCCATATCATTTCCTGGTTTTTGGTGGTAAGGGAGGAGGGAGGTTGTCTGCTTTCTGCAGTGCCGGTCGCCCTTACTGCTGAAGCGAGATGACTTACAGGTTACTGGTTTTCACGGTCACCCACACGACGTTAATCCGGTAGAGATGCTGGTGTAAGTATGTATGCATGTACCCGATTTATGATGGCTGCCATGCAGGAAACGCTACTGCTAATAGCTACTGTTCATGTAGGGGCATGACGTAATGTTAGCGACAGCTTCTTTCTTGTGTCGGGCGATTCGCATCCTTCAGCATAACGAAGTGCGGAAACGTGTCCTCGAAACAGCACGCAATTTTCCACGTGCGTTTCCTTCAATTCTGTAAAAATATCTCATTAATTAAGACGTTAATGTATTGTAGACACACGCAAAAGCTAATGCCGCATCTCTTCACGATATGTAACCTGAAGATGACTGTCTTCTGGGGGTTCATCATCAGGGCGATGAGTAAATCACCGCGAGCTTGGTGGCCAACTCATCGTTCTGATGATGGAGGTAGTATGCACCTCTGAAAAAGTTGGTAAACTTCTACCAAACCGTACAGTGCAACATCCTAGGAGACAGCCATCTTCACACTCCCACCGTGAGAACCTGAATTCTCACGACATACCTAATCGAAAAAAGAAACTGAAGTTGGTAAACTTCTACCAAACCGTACAGTGCAACATCCTAGGAGACAGCCATCTTCACACTCCCACCGTGAGAACCTGAATTCTCACGACATACCTAATCGAAAAAAGAAACTGAAAATCAATCATCACAGCTATTCACATTATGAACAGGCAACAAAATAACAAGATTCAGTACCTTCCTCAAACTCGGAATCAAACTCAGGGCACTTTTCTGGAGTTTTGACCCTCAAATCATTTCTTCCTGGCTTCAAGAAATAAGAATGCCAAGTTTGGTGTAAATCTTTTTATCCGTTCTCGAGCTATAAGCGAACAAACACATGAACCAACAATTTCAACCTCAAGCTCTTATTTAAGGTTGATTAGACGAGTTTCGATTTTAAAGCGTTAAAGTAGGACTTCTGTGCTGGAAAATAAAACGTGTGCATGTTCCAAGTAACAACACGGCTTGAAGGAATTACCAATGAGTCATCCGATTCACTGAAGCACAGGTCACAAAGTAGCCTATTGCGTTCAGGTTCTTCGATTCGTAGGTAATTTCGAGGCATACTGTATTTAAAGACGATTTAGAATAGCAATTACTCATCTCCATAGTGACCATTATGTCCTGAGGATATACGACAACTGACGGTTCAGGATTCCTTTCTCTGACCGGGCAACAACTTTTAAAACAAGAGTGACCTCTTACTTCTTTAGTTGTTATTATCTATATTTATTTATTTATTTCTAGAAGAGGTATGGCATTCAGGAAGTCCATTAATATGTTTCTTTTAAAATGCTACGTCGTGACTCTTCTTATGGCTTGCCGATAGTAGAAATAATTAAAACCGTAGCTGTACGGATGGACTAAAATGTACGGCTGACTTTCAACGATGTTGCTGATAAACAGTATGTTTCTCGATCTGTTACAAGACAGAAGTAACATAATGAAACATAAAAGCCTCTGAATATGAAAAAGATAATGACAGCAGAGCCAAGCCACGGCGAGCAACCGTAAGCCAACCTATTCCAAGGCAAGCGAGGACACTTGAAAACACATTAAGCCCAACCAGGCCGAGCACAATTTGAGACATAAATTTAATTAATTTCTTGTTTCTTAAACCCAAAAACATTGGCCAATGTAACTTCCTTAAATTAAGTAATCGACTTTTTTTTCTTTTATACATTTATCATTTCGTTAAATTAATCCAAGTTAATATTTTCTTTAGTACTCTGTTTTGGAATACCTCAATTTCTAGCTCTCCTTTTAGAGCAACTGAGAAGGAAACAAAGTTTGCACGTCTTAATCTTTAAGGACATCGAACAATTTCCGACAAAAGAATTCCAATTACTTCCTCACTGTTCTTTCAACTCGAATATGAAATCTCATAACAAACTTATTACCAAAGAAACTACTTTTTATTACAGTATTTGTGATATGTTCTCACTACAGAAACAAAAGACTTCAAGGTTAATTACCTATCGTGTTTACAAGAGCTCGCCACTGGAATGTATCCTAATCCAGCTTAATCCAATCCACATTCTCAACCTTATTTTATTAAGGAATGTCTCAATATTTTCATTATATTCCACC
Source organism: Zootermopsis nevadensis (assembly GCF_000696155.1). Next base: position 666,578 of record NW_019060210.1, read on the forward strand.
TACATCTGTTTTCTTCCAAACGTTCCCTTCCATTCTGGTTTTCCAACGTTTTCCAGAGACTCTTCGCTTCGCCCATCAGTGCTACATGCTCCACCCATCTCAATCCTGATTAGCCTAATGATATTCGGTAAGTGAGTACACATGATGTTCAACGTTATGCATATTTACGTGTCATTCTGTTGCTTCCTTTTACTTAGGTTCAAATATTCTCCTCAGCGAAAACGAAACGAATAATTAATAAGACTGTCTGTATAACGACAACCAATTACTTGGGGACGAGATTACAACGATCTCTCCAAGGGCCGTGTACATGGAATACAGCCGAGACAACTGCAGAGCAATAAATCAAAATAGTCACAAGCACATTCTGTGCAACCGCAGGCTTTGGACGAAACGTCTGTCATAGGACAATAGTTCCAAACAACGAGAAACGTATCCTCCGGCCTGCTGCAGTAGATTCGTAGGCGGTATCTGAACCCGGATCATCATAACATTCTGTTGCGCCCTCTGGGACAATAAACTTCCCGACTTCACTTTTTCAAGTTACGGTTGATTCAGTGTAGAACTAATGATAATTGCTCGCATGAAAGTTGTCTTCACTTTAATAATCCACTATTTTGCTTCGAGGCTAATTCACTTCACAGATATACAAATCGCCTCCTACCTATTGCACTGAGAGAAGAACACATAATCTGACGAAGATAACATTAATATTAATATAATTTGGGCCTAAGCGCGTTCATGTAACAGAGGATTGGAGAACCCTGAAACAGGAAAAACTTCGTAATTAGTCTGTGCCTAACATTAATAGCATGATTAACATTTTAAAACCCACTGGTAACGGTATGCACCACTTTACTCAAAATTTTTTCTTATTCTGTCCATGGTGCATGTTTACGGGATTTGTATGATTGTCAGAGTAAACATAAATTATTTCTGTATACAACATTAACCAATCGATCTTTCCAATAGAGACATGCGTTTTATTTCCAGCAAGAACTTAATATTTAAATATTATTTAACTGTGCTTCGGTTTCAAAGGTAGTATGAAACATCAATGTCTGAGATTATCTGGGTGAACTAGAAGTAGATGTGACGGCAGGACGAACATAAATCTTAGCCAAACAGGATGTGAAGACGTGAGCCAAATTGAACTCGCTCATGACAAAACGAAGTAGCAGGATTTTGTGGAAATTTTGGCAAATAGTCGCGTTCGTAAAACAGGCGATATCTTGGCCGATCGAGAAAAGTTCAGTCACGACAGTCAGTACCAAATTCAAGTTCAGGGCCCGCAGAACATGGTTCTGCCTGGTTCCAAAGAGCTACCTCCAGTGACTGTAGCCTCTTCCTTCCCGACAGGGCCCCGTCTTCGTTGCAGGCACGTGAGTGCAGGTCATCGCCATGAAAACGGACAGACAGAGAGAGACTACAACAAATTCATACTTGCGTGCAGACCCTTTCTTTCGCTTTTGAAAGAGAGAAGATGCACGCGAATAGACGGGAAGGACGGACGGACGGACAGATGTCTAACTTCGCCCTTTCTCCCACACCTTAAAATTATAAGGGAGACAAAAACAAGTGCTTTTCACATCTTGTATTCATTATGGTTAACTAAAACACTATTGTGGAAGGTTAACTACCCTCCATTTATTTTCTGCAGATGACAATTTAATTACGTAAATGTCATTGACCTTTCCTTCAACACTGGCCTTAACAATAACTGAATCGGATTGGTTGGTTCTGTGGAGGATTTTCACAAAACGAATCTGGTTCAGGATCGGCATGCAGTACAACAAACAAAGCAGCCTTGCAGAAAACTCATCAAATGAATAAGATCTGAGGTTTTCACGGCGTCGAGTCGGGTTGTAGCGCCGTGTAGTCTGATCGAAGTCCACCAACGGTTCAGAGGTGCTGCCTCCATCATCAGGTTGGTAAACTTCTACCAGACTACACAGCGCTACAACCCAGAAGACATCCATGCCCATAAAATTCATCTTGCCAATGCTGAAAAAATAGAGGAAATTGAAACTTTGACGCTGTTAAATCGTCTCAGATTTAACGATAACATTTTGAAGAGGATTCTCCCCATTTCTGTAGATTTGCAGGTCTACTTTCTCTTGACAGTCTAAAAGACGCTACGTGCAGAGTTAGTGGATGTTAAAGCAGATGCTATTGGGCTGTACGGGGTTAAAATGCCAAGTAAGGAAAGGGACGAAGTTGATATTTTATAAAAGTGATAAAGACTGGACCTTGAATTTCGGTTTTCAGCCCTTAAACCAATGAAGAAAATAACAACACGTCTGTTCAAAATTTGTGAGTTTGCTAAATCACAAGAGGGCGTGCTTGTCTTTAGAAGGGCTGACGAAAGCGTTATTGGTAAGACATGGAATCAAATTTGACATCTGCTTCGAGATACACTTCGCTGCCTGCAGAATGCCCTCTCAAATGCCTGCTTCAACTGACAGGCTAGAGGAGAGGCGACAAATGAAGTAGCACATGTGATGCCTGCTTCAACTGACAGGCTAGAGAGGCGACAAATGAAGTAGCACATGTCTGAGCGAGGCGTGAGCATGATACAAGTATAAATGCGAAATCATGCCACCCGGTATTGATCTTGAGAACAAAATAACCGGACAATCTGAAGTTTATGACATTGGAAGAATATCGAACAGAAACTTTGTTCCTGAGTTAGTGTGAGTTTCAGGCGATGGGTTTACATCGCGTGTCTCACGAACACCCACTTAGTAAGAGGCGAAGTTAAGTACACTCTGAGACTACAAAATGTACTTGATCAGATCTTGTTGTGAAGCCCAGTACATAGTTCCAAAAAGTCATTCCATACATGAAACATACGAACGTATTTTGAACTGCTTTTAAAACGAGAAACCGTTTACATTATTTATTATTACAAGATGAGTAAAAACGCTAAACACTTAGAGCCAGTGTTAGATTTTGAGAAAATGTGGTCTCTTGACTCGGAAAACGTGTGACAATAACACAAAATATATAACGCTGAATACAAGGAGCTTCATAAATTGGTACAATTTTATGTTCTTAGAAAAGTTGAGAATGTCTCAGTGCAGTGTTATCCAATACAAATAAGAGCAGGTCAATAACCAGGAACAACTTGGTCAGGGTGTAGAAGACAAAATTATCAGGCATGTGTCTGTGTATGGGAGGTCCATTCACTGTGACGTCTACACTTGCACCTGGAACAGGTGGAGGCTTGTCCCGTACCTTCTTTTCAGCCAACATGTCTTGTCTTCCTGCTTGTTCGTTCCGTAACGTTGCCAGCCATACAAGCGACCCTCACCTGCCACGCTGTCGCGAAATTTATCTTATTGATTACAGCTACATGCTTGTACGGTAACGGATACTGTTCAGGGGAGAAATACCATAGCTTCAATGAGATATATTTCATATCGAGAGAGTTCATTCCACGGAGATGATGGGTCGAATCTCGGCCCGGAAATGCCCAATATAATGACGTTCTGGACGTCTCCTTCAGTACCTCTAGAGTAAACAACGGTATAGTAACTTAAAATCGGCCACGGCTACATCCTCCTACGTGCAAAGGAATTCAAAGTTAACATTTGCGCGCTTTAATGAAATATTAGGGCACTGCCTGGAAGCAGTCAGTGTCGCTTTATGAGATATATTTATCGCCTTCGAGATTGGATTCGGTGACCATCAACTGTGGTATGCAGAGACTTATGACAGCAGTGGACGACGTCAGGATATCATGACACGACGGATTTAGTAACATGGTTTCACAAAACCAAATTCTGTTATCACCACTTGTTTGAAACAGCGAGGTTGAAACTTCGTTAACGAGATAACAGATTTGCAGTACGCTACAAACAAGCTCAACTCCTTGAGTTCAGACTACCTGTTAAGCAAACAAGACATAATTCGCCCGACCGGGTGTTTCAGATTCAGTTCAACTGTTACAGAATACAGCCGAAATGTTAGGCGCTTCACAACAAGCAAAGACTTTTAATATGACAGAACAAAACAAAAAAAAAATATATCTAAACCGCTTGTAGACTGTGTCACGTGCTCCGCAGACGTTTCGACGCCTCCAGTAGGGTCTATTGTTTTAACCGCTAGTCTTGCAAGGACTGATAGATGGGCAAATCGCCTTTTTTACGATATTAACAGTGGTTCTGCCAAAACCACTGTCGTTAATTTAGAAATTATAAATACGGACCTGTCCATATGCCGACGGGAGAAGATTCAGCTCATCAGCCATGTTCGTCCTTCCACTAGACACTATACGAATTAAGCACACGAAAAGTGTGGCAGAAAAATCCAAGAGACAAACGTAAGAAATCAGTAAATGATAAGCGCTTTCATTTGCTATTTCAGGATACCTTTAATCAAAATACGAGGCTCACGGCGATGAAGATGTAATGGTCTTCTGGTTCGTGACGCCTAGTGAACTTGTAGTTGATACAATTTGTGCATTTCTTGAACTGTTTTGTACTCTGAATGGACCTTGATCCAGGAAACTAAAAGGGAGCTAGAACCTGGATTAGTTGAGAAGTACAAGTAGAGCGGTCTAACGCGAGGACATCCTGTCGCTGCCGTTAAGTATCCCTGAGAGCAGGATATTATGGCAAGGAACTGGCGAATGAAAGCAACCTCCACGTGTTTTCTTTACAGTGTTCTGCAGCTAAATCACATTATGAAGTCTGGAGAAGTTATCTGAGCTGAGAGTAAAGCAAATCGTGCACTCAAGGCTAGAAAGCACTGAGCCGAGAGAGAGAGAGAACTATGTGGCGGAACAGAACACCGATTTTCAGATGTACGTCTGTCTGTCTCACCCTCCATAAATTGTATTGTTTATAATAGTAATAATAATAGTAAACGCGCTCAGGGAACAACGAGTTGGGCATTATGGTACAGATATTATTCCAGTAGTTATCATATCATTTTATCCGCGTTATATTTTTCGTACGCGGTAACATTTTAAAATTTCATATTCCTGAATAAGACCTGGGTAATAACACAAAGAAAGAAAGAAAGGAAGGAAGACAGACACGAAGCAACGTAATGAAACTGGTGACACGACGAAAGAAGTCGAGAACCGCTGGGCTAGTCAATAAAGTACCGTACAATTGGTTCACATGATGTGATCTGTAAGGATAGTGAAATTCAGGATGCTCTGATGGGCTGGGAATGAAGCTACGACTGGGGGGTGGGGGGGTGTTTATATATACAGTGACGATGTGGAGAAAGCGGACGAAAGGAGACGTAAGATGACATTGCACTGGACCTCACGGAAACTGATAATAAAGAAGGGATGCGAATGATACTAGCTCAGGATAATGTTCAGTGACTGGTTTGTGTCAGCGGTGTTTAACCTTTGAGCTGTTCTACCAGAGAGTTAGTTTCTTTCAGCTCGTTACTTGTCGATGAATGAGGACTTGTTCGCCTTCAAAATGAGCTTTTAGCGCAATTCTGTCTGCTTTCTTTTCTCTGTAGGGTCGTTTATACAAGCCTAACAGTGCTTGCAAGGACACAGAGCGATACTCTCATCTACAGCTGAGCGTGTGAGCATCCTTAATGTTTCTTCTAACCTGATAAAGTCTGTCTGTGTACTAATCATTTGCCTCTCTTTCACTCACTCCTCCGTCCGTCTCTTGTGGCTCCTTTATTTCCTTCAAGGTCCTGAACACATTAAGTAACTTTTCTAATTTAAAACAGTTCCCAATCCATATTAACCACAGCGTTAAAATGTGCTTGGTAACGACCTTGAAAAATGGGGGATGACGTGTACAAATTAGGGTTCGGTGCGGCAGGGAGCAAGGGGGGTTATTAATTAGTTTCAGCAGTAGGAAATCTAGCCTTTCCTTCATTGCTCTAAATCTCCCGCTGCGAGTTCGTACTCTCGCTGTGGAATGAACTGAGAGTCACTAC
>NW_019060210.1:674175-746204 GCF_000696155.1 Zootermopsis nevadensis
ACAATTATATTAGTGTTCCCTAGGGGTTTGCCTGTACTTGGCAGTTACATTTAATACTGTACATGTATAAGTTTAGTTAATCCGTTTGTTTACTATTATCCATTATTATTTCATTATCATTGTATGTATTATCTGTGTTTGCCTGTTATTGGCTTCTTGCTGTTGGCAAACACGTAAATAAATTAATTGAATTGAATTGAATTGAATCACCTTCTTCTATAAACCAAAGTAAACTGACAGGTAAGCATGAGAAGTTTTCTACAGTTCTGTGTACTTCTGAGTAAACAATTTGATTATTCTTAATGCTTCAAAATTAGCACTTCGAACAAAAAAGATACACAGCTGAAAACAAGTATTTGGTACACTTAGCCCGTTTGGTGTTTTTCGTGCCCAAGATTCCGAAGGAGAATTTTTAGTAAGATGTTTCAGCACTTTCAGTGGAATGCTGAAGGAAGTGTTAGGTTTCTAGTGGTGGGGTGAAGACGCCAGCTGCTGGCGGATGTTTAGCAGCTGGGATCTGTAAATCTGCCACTTGCTGAGGTGGAGGGTCAAGTGTTCCTGGTGACCTGCCTTCTTCCAGGACTTCGCTTGTATTCCCATTATATCTGCTATTCACAAACCCTACGTAACCACGTCCACCCGACCATTTCATCTCTGATAACTGTTAACGAAGGCAACAAAAAGAAAAAGCAAGGCATGAATATGACTATCTGCCGCCATATTGCTACGAGTAATCTTGTAGAAATAGGCTGATATTTCAGAGGTGCTTACTGTTTCCATCTGAAGGTGGTTAGAATTTTTGAGGTTATACCTGACAATTCTATGACAACTTAAATCTGTAGACTACTGATTAAATGATTATTCAATTCAACGCTCAATTCCTTTGCATAATAAACCAATGTTCCTCAATCGTCAGACTGTGGAAATATGTATGGTCATCTTTAAATTATTGTAAAATTATATTTTAAACACGACCACGTTTTTATTATTTTACAATTAGCGAGTTTCCAGAGAGCTCAGAATCTTCTGCTTAACCGTCAGCCACCTATAACTCGATCTGAGGACCCACGGAATGGTAGTCAGATGCTCGCGAGCGAGATCACGTGACAAGCAGGAACCTGTGAACCTGCCACTTGCCAACGTGGTCACCAGACATCTGTTGCGTCAGCTCGTTTTTACCACTTCCAGCTTCTAAATGGGGCACTGTAGCCAACATATGTCGGATGGGTCTGGTATATCTCCGGTTTGCGTCTCCTTGCCCCTTCCCCCCCCCCTCGCGCCCCGCCCAACTGTCGGCTTGTTTACATGTCTGGTTCTCATTTATTTGCAGTGAGAGTAATGGAAATGGTGATAATTTTAATGATTAGGCTTACTTCTTGATGTTATAGCGTCTTCCTAGCATTGGCCTGTTTTAAAAGCAAAGAACTTTCTTTGTTTTAATGTACAGTTTACGCAAAGTTCATTAAATTACCACGTACTGAGAGGGTCATGAATTTCTTAATCTTTCGCCTCTGAAACCACTCGGACTAATTTTGATGTTGATCTCCTGAGATGTAACGCCTTGTGAACCTGTAGGAAGAAATAAACTTTTCTGAGGAACACATTGCTCCTTTCTTTAGGGCTGAAGTCCAAACGGGATTACAACCCAGAAGAACATAGACACCTTCACCGCCTCGAGAGTCACAAATTTCGTATTAACTTAATTTTTATGCGTACCGCTAAACTGTGAGGGTGTGAACTGGATTAAGCTGGCTCAGGATAGGGCCAAGTGACGGGCTATTTCAAACATTGCAATAAAATATTGGTTCCATAAAACGTGGCGAATTTCTTGACTAGCCGAGTTATCTTTCTCAAGAATGACTTTGCTCCACGGGGTTATCGTACCGATTAATTACTAGAAGACAAAGACAAATTATTTCTTACTCTGTTGATTTTGGTAGCTTAGGGCGATTGATTTAACAACAGTAAATTTGTATTTATAACAAATGAACATCAAGCCGACAGAGGCAATAAAAAAGGGAGTAGTGACCTTGAATACCTTTCAGTGAGATGCAAGTATTGTATTAAAACGGATACAGTATTGCAAACGTATGTTGACGTACGCCAAGAGTGGATTTGCTTAGGACACGTTCAGTGCTAAATGTTGGACTTTGAGCGTTTCATTTGAGAACGCTAAAAATAATACTCTCGAAACTGACAATTAATTGATATGCTAAGTACTTGCCAAATAAGAGCACTGATTAACATAATTTGAGCGAATGTGAAACGAGTCAACGATTTTCAGAGGTAATATTGTTGGAAGGTTCGTGCGTGTTACGAAACAAAGACCATCTTGATGGCCATGGCAATGTGAACAAAAGAACGATCTGCCTGTAGTACATCTCGCAGGTTCGAGGTAATCGAACCCCGCCTAACCGGAAGAACAGATTTGTGTGCCACATCGGCGTATATGTAACGTATATTCACTAAGCGTGCTTCCGTGCTGATCACATGTTGCTCTCCTATGCCATAACACGTCAGTATCAAAGCACAGGGAAACAACAACACATGTCACGTGTTATCCAGAAATGCTCAACACCTGCATTCAGAGGTATCCAGACCCAATTGTGGATGGGATACGGACTATATCGATTGAAGGTCTGTCGTAATTTCCCTTAGTATCACCAGACGTACGCTAGGAAAACACGTTAAAATAGGCCACGAACCCTTAGACTTACCACCTCCTTATCTCATTTGACGCCATATAATCTCCGGGGTTGAAAGAATGGCTCACTCTATTACAACCTTTGAATTTGACAGTACACAAGTCCAACAGCGTCCTACCATACCGGCACAAATGCCGAGGATCATTGGTATCCTAGAAACCAGGCCCTGCCAAGCACCACACACAGAGACATTAAAACAGTACACGGTGTGTGGTCTCCACTGGATGCTGCTGACAGAACACACAAAGCCATACATGCCTCATACACTGTTTAGATGTGGTCGCTGCAGATCGGAACAGATTTGGTCCAGTAGTGACTTTTCTAACCTTCCACTCCCGTCCACGAAGCTACTTGGCCGCATTCAATGTACGAACACTGAAAGGCGTATTTATTCACAAATGTATCTCGTTTACAGTGATTTATCTACCTAGCCTTCAATATTCAATGGAGGCCGACAGCTTTGAGAGCGCATATAATGTATAATGTAGAAGAGTGATTATTCTCTTTGTCAGAAAACTGAAGGAAATGAATTGTTATGTGTGTTTAATAGGCATTCATTTTGGAAAGTTTGGAATTTGATTCTTCGAATTCTTAATAAATATTTAGAGTGCAGGTGTATTTGACTGCTCAATGCTACGTTTTTCGCGATCCAGGAGAATACTTCCCACAGAATCCAACGATTATCTGCATAATCGACAGACAGCAAACAGTAACGGACCATTTGCGACGGTATTCTGTAACGCGGGCCCTTCCCAACATTCGTCCCACCCACATTCTTCAACTTCTCGCGTTTTCTCCTATTAATATAATAAAAACGTTTTCTGGGTGTGTCGATATTCTTGTGCAGCTAGCCAATTATGACTACGATACCTTATTCTTGTGTTCATATCGAATATGCAGTAGACTTGTGCCTAAATGAGGCAATTAATCCCCCCCCATAATGCATATGTATTGATGCGACAGTGCACAGGTCCACCAAGCTACCTCGGTGACATGTTTGGCTTATTTTCCGTTTCTTTATATAACCACTGAATGGCTGAGAAGGGCATTTTTAATGTAAAAGTCAGCATATAGGTAAAGGCCGGAGAAAGCAGCACACTGATTTTCATAATTTGCACTCTTTACCAAATATTAAGAGGGTGAAACATCAAATGAGAAAGAAGGGAGCACTTGGAGACCGAAACGTGGATGGAAACATGGAAGAATCTTAAAGAAACGGGTTCTAGGGTGTGAGTGAATTAATCTGGCTAAGGAAAGGGTTAAGTGGAGAGCACTCTAGAGGCGTTACCAAGCAGACAGAATAAATACTTCAGAAGCTGTTAAACAAATTCCGACTAAAAGCAAATTTAGAACTGAAGGTACTTACCACTAGACACGTTTATTTCATTTGAAACGACAGCAGGTTATAACAAATTTTCACGCTATCAAAAATATACTAATTTTTATGCCATTATAATTCTCCATTATTATAAAAGCAATTAAGAAGCAAGCACTTGGAAAGGAAAATGAAAACAGTAAGTAGACTGAATCTAATGGCTCTTTAAATAGCAAATAATTTGCAAAAATGTAATCATTAAACATATATGTAAGACGGTCCATTATATATTCTAGTTGTTCATAGGCTGTTGACTGTGATGACGTTTCCGGTCGTACACTATGACGAAAGTAAATCAGTCCACTGTGCAAGTGAATCTTCAAGTTCCTAAATTGTGCAGATTATTATACGCGCCGTAGACGCATCGCATACATTAAAACGTTGGCTTGTAAGGAACTGGATCTAGGAAGGGCCATTACAATTTTATGCTTCAAACCCCTGTGAGTAATTACACGTGGGTGATACGAACTACCAGCAAAGTACTGGACTCGTAACGATCGTGCTTTCATATCGCAATCTTCATGACAAAACCCGTTTCAGTGTCTCTGAGATAAAAAGACACAGATCACCGACTCTAAACGAGTATAGTCTTTTCTAGGAACTGCATTCCGTTTGGCCCCGTTGTCCATGAACGTAGTCCTAGGTCAAAACGCAAACTTCCATGGGATTCGAAGACGACGACGTGTGGATGGTAACTGCAGTCTGTTAGAGAAAACCACTCATTAAGGACTAGAACAGACGAGAGTTGCTGAATGGTTATACCACTCCGTCTTCGCACTCGGGAGGTCTCAGATTCAACTTCCTTCACTGAAGGCTCATTATTCTGAAGTTCTTCATGGTTTTCCAAAGTCTCCCAACAGTAGCGTACCTGAACATACGTGGGGGTGTTCCGAAGGTCCCCGAAAGTGGTCTATCCCCGTGGGTGGCGAAACCCCTCGGGGGTAATCTCGTTTTCTTACGCAGCCTGGATGATCTAACCTGAGCCGACAGACACAGAGGGGTGTCCAACCCGGCTAAAGAAAGGTCAAGGAATAGCAATAATATAAATATCGACAGAAATTACAATATGAGTACCCCCCACCCCCGGTCGTGTGCACTCTCCTATGAGGAGCTCGACAGATAAACATGGATGGACCCATAAAGTGTTAGAGCGTGAAGAACACCTAATAAAGGCACAGAATTACTGTTTCTTGTATTAATTCTACTCAGCCGTTATAACCTCCAATCTCGTACCGGCATTGTGTAAATATTTTCCCACTTCTCTCAACGATATCTCCCGCACTATTCACACCGGTCACAACAGCCCTGATGCAGCTGTTCTCTTCGACGCCTGGCTACCAGTATACTACTAAAACACTTATTGTAATGAATGCGATGGCGAATTGTTATCTGTTGCCATGTGGCTTCGAGCATGTGTACCTTATACATGCGGACGGTATTAGTTCTGTCACTAGAAGAGATGTTCTAATTCTTATCGCCAACGCAAAGTACGAGGTCTGTTCAAAATGTATCGGACCTCATAAATAACGGGTCTTGGAAGAATCCGGACTCCTAAGAAACATGTAGCCTGAAGCGGTTAAAAATGCCTGGTACCTTGGCAGTTAATTCGGGATCAGTACACTGTTTGATTCGCGAACTACTGTTAGAACTGGATCCACCGATGATGGCCGCTGACCTTGTAGGGAGAGCCCAATATGCGGGCCACTCAATGACGGAAGGAAGGAAGGAATTTCCGTCGGCCAGTGCAGTCTGTGTCAGAGCAGCAGTGTGGAAGACCAATATTGTTATCTTGTGACTGTGCTGTGTTAACATGACACCTGTTCGTTGCAATCTTCTTTCTGGTCATTGATAACGCCTTGTAACACAACACGAAGACAGACAAACCACCTGCGCCTTACTCAAAGAAGGACGAAATGAAAGCCTGGCTGTTGGAAAGAAACATCCAATTTTGTGACAACGTGTTGAAAGCTCAACTGTACGATTTAATCAAATTAAACAAATCAAAGAACAAATAATATGTGATTTATCAGATTTTAGCAGACAAAGAACGTACTATGCTGAGACTTCAGCCGTACAATCCCGATGTAAACCCCATTGAACTTATTTGGGCAGATGTAAAACAGTGGGTTACAAGCAAGAACACAACCTCTAAAATTAAAGACGTCGAGAATCTGTGTAGCCAGAGACTTGAATAAATTGGGGAAGAGGAATGTGATAATGTATGTCGGCATGTTGAAAAACTAGAACAAATTTATTATGAGCAAGAAGCCATAATCGAAGACGCTATTGAACGTATTATAATTGAAGATAATGCAGTGAACATCAGCAGAGGTAGTGATGAATCGAGTGATGTCAGAAAGGGAAGGTCTGTGAGGAGTGGAATAATTGAAAGAAGACCGAATATTTGTGAAGAAGATAAAGTTATCTAATACTCTCCGCAATATTAATTTTCTAGTGATGTGTAGTGTAGTGAAATCGAATTTCCTGTGTTATATACCGTGGTGATATTTTATTTGGAGTGTACTGTACGCGGCCTGCTGCCATTCCTTCCAGCAAACTTCTGGTGACTCGCTCCGAGGTTCCAGTTTACGAAGTTCAGCAGCCAAAAACGCTGGAACGCAGTATAGAGCCTGATGATGGAGGCAGCAACGACCTCTGAAAGACAGGTGAACTACCGAACTACAACTGTTAGTCACGAGGGGTTCAGATAGTTTATGATAGTATATATTGAAGAAACAAGATGCATACGCAACATATTGACAGGGAAATCGTCGCAGGAGACGCACATTACGGAAACAAGTTGCGGAGAATTTCTAGCGCCAATAAACTTTCGGGTTCTGCAACAGCGGAGTCCAGCTTTTGTACTTCAATCCTATGCAACTTCCTCCTCTTGTTTATGTATCACCTCCATTCTGCAAGTCTGTCAAAAGATCAAAAGATGGTGGGCAGGTGGCAGAACACGGTCATGCCCCAGGACAGCAGGTGGCACACCGCATCGAGGATGTGGAAGTACAAAGACAAGGAAGAGGATACCAGGAGAGCAGAAAAGACGTTCAAGTCATGTGACAGTGAAAATTTTTTAGTCAAATGCAGGTGCTGTAAAATTGCAATGGACTTAATTGAGTGGCTTGTCCGTCAGAGCAATTTAATATCTTGCGAAGATTAACAAATACAGCACTCAACGAAGCAATGCCTGCCGCTGGCCATCCATTAGAACATTATGCATGACACATTTGTGAAGCCAGTGAAAGCTACTTTGCTTGCATCGTGATAACTCAAAACAATTTTACTTTGCATACTTTTTTATGAGAGGCTATACCACATGAAATGTCAGATAAAAACGGCACTACAGTAAACACAGAAAGATACCATACATTGCAGTGTTTCCCAACGAGTAGTGCAAGCCCCGCACGGAGCCACAGTCCACTAGGTGCAAGTTGTAAAAATCCAGAATAGTTTGTTGCTTCAGAAATTGAAAGTTACTGTAGAAGAGTTAAAGAAAATGTTATAAATAGCAAAAACACATGTAAGAAATAATTTTAATACATACAATAATTTACAAAAAAAAAAAAAAAAAAAAAAACAGAATACTTATCATGTTCTCAATGCCTTGTTCACTTACGAGAGGTAAATGATAATATTAAAACGACACAGAAATATTAAAATTATATTAAGGAAATAAATTTTGGCCACAAACTGATGGAGAATAGGACTTCATGTAATACCGGAGATTCCATATCACATCAAGTTATCTTACTTTCTGATCGACCGTCGTAAAATGAATCATAACTAAATGGCAAGCATAATCGGTAATGACGTATAGGGCCCAAGGTGAAAGTAATTCAGGCAGGCAACAGGAGCGATTTGCTGCTGGACAGACCAAGGAGCGGCTTAAAATCAATTATGTATCAGAATATTATATAAGAATACCCATAATCATAGTGAAAGGCAGGTGACTTGCCTCTTTAAGTGTTGAATTACTGTACTTATATTACAATGCGGTTTCATAACTACGGTTTCTTACCGCGGAGGTCCCTGTTCAATCCTAGTACAGTAGAGGAAGTTACAGTGGGCACAGCGCTATTGAAACTAGCTCGGTTTTAGCCTGCCACTCGTCGTTTCATCATTACTGTTCCCGAGTCTTACAAGTGGCAGGTAGGTCGTTCCGAAAAATCCGTTCTATTCCACGTTCTTTCAAATAACAACACTTGTATTGTTGTTCTTTACACGTGAAGATTTTGCAACATCTCCGTCTTTTACGAATAACAAATCTCCCACACATCCAGTTTTCAATAGGCCGCCGAGAAGGCATTGGGAACGAATGGATTTGTTCAATTTCCTCCCACTAAAATCTCTGCCTGTAGCGTGCTTCAATTGAATACATTCATGTTTACTGAGTATTAGAGTCGACAGCGCTGTTGCTGTAGGCCTACCTGAACAGGCGTTCTTCAGGGCTATCAGTTCAGAGCCAGATTGCGAAACGATGGTATTGCCATCGAGGGGTTGGGGTTGGGGGATGATAACGGGATCCCAAATCGTTCCTACCGGGTGATACAAATGTACCTCACCCTCAAGCAGGCATACGCAAAAACTATCATAAAATAAATTAATTAGTTTAAATATAAATTCTAAGCGGAGAATGAGATATTGATCACCAAATAAAAAGACGGGAAGCTAAAGCCGGAACAAGGAGGTTTCCAATGGTCTGAAATGAAAATTAAAGTGACAGAGACCGGAAGAAATTACATAATACGAAGGTTCATTAATTTGTTCCCTAGACCAAACATTATTATAATGATCAAATCAAGAAGGCATACAAATTTGTTAGTTTACATTGCGTTGTGATTGCCATTATTTATTTATTTATTTAAATTTTCGACACAACGTCCAGACCGGCTTTGGGGCCAAACTCAAACTCCTGTTGAATGGGCATCCGAGGTTCCTTCCTTGGAGGCAAAGCGGCAGATATTAGGGGCTTAAGCGCAGGGCTAACTTTAATATTCAACATCAACGAGAACAAATGTGAGACCAAGAGAGCATGGGTCTTGTACGTCCTTACAGGCATTGTACGAACTGTCACCCGTACAGATGTAATCGCGGTAGAACTGAGATGATTCTGTGCACTTCCTTAATGTCAAGTGGGGATACCATTTACAATTCTGAGCACGTGGAGATGTAACCATCGGTGTTTCAGTTCAGCTCCAATATGGGCCAACTCAATTACAGTTTCGTGACAGTTTCATTTAGAGAGAAAATGGTAGCGCATCAGCCCGCATTCAAAATCATGAAATATTTGTTATAAATTACAAGGTTCACTGCCCAGCCGATTAAGCAGCTGGGGAACGTAACACATAAAGCCAGCACTAACTCTTGCGCGTAAGACATGAGCTGCACCTTGAGACCGAGAACCAATAGAAATCTAACGTTTAAAGTCTATTTTAATTTACAACCCGGAAACAGGAAGTTCTTCGTATGACAAGAACAACATAAGGTACATTTTATCTTCTCATTTTTCTCCCGACAACGTTAACGGGTTTAAGATCGTGAAACATTCAAATGTGAAATTGTAACACTTTGGAACAGGAAATTTATTGTTGGTAATTGCGGATAATACAGAGGTTGTAACAGGCTAGGCGGAAACAATTCCTTATTTCTAAATGCTTGAACGACACCAGCAAAGGAGTATTAACTCCACTTGTTTATTGGCTACAAAGTCCAGGATGCATGGTCCTACTCGACCTCCACCTTTTATATAACACGATGGTTCATTACCATACTCTCACGAATGTCTAGGTCTCTCACTGGTTTCTTCAGTCTAGGTTTTGCAATTAAAATATTTTTCCATTTATTATCTTTCCATTGCGCATTACATCCACCACCCATCTCATCCTTCCTACAGTTTTCTGTTTTTATCTAGAACATTATTTACTATCCGTATGTTTTATGAAGTCTTTTAGCGGCATTAAGACAGTTGCTGAGGGCATGCAATATTGCAGGAAAGAAAGAAAGAAAGAAAGAAAGAAAGAAAGAAAGAAAGAAAGAAAGAAAAATAAAAAGACGTATTTATGAACTGACTTTATTTTAGAGACGGTACTAGACTACGAGTTTATACATACTTTTTTGATGAGACGATTGTTCCAAGAAAATTAGCAACACTGTTATTACAAGCACGTTGATTTTGTTTTCTAATTATGCAAAGAGAGTTTTATCATACGTTGGTACAGTCTTATTCGTAATAAACAAGGCCAAAAAAAACCAACATATTTTAAAAGTAGTAAGCAAGGCAGTGCACTCTAGCTTCTTTTAGTACTAAAGTTCGTAAACTGAAACGAAATTATTCTGTAATGGCCATACTTCCGCAATGCACTTGTTGCAAAGCGAACTTTCTGACAAACGTAAACATGCAGAGAGTACGGAAATCTAGGCCCAGTGCCGTAACTATCATCGCTACTGATTATCTGGTACAAGGATCATAACTTTTGGACCGTGACCCTGACATGGTAATTTCCACGTTAAAATTCACTCTAGTATCATCCAAGACCACTGCTACGTAAAGTATAAAGTTATTAACGCGGCCATGCGACACACAAGAAGACAGAAGTTAGGCTTCTGCATATGACACTCAACGAGTTCCACCACACATAACTAACTGGCTGTAGACTGAGACGCGTGGTCAGTTTCACGTTCCGGTCGCCTTACCCTGAGGTAAGAAGCACCTGCGGATGGAAGACTGCGTGAATTCAGAGCCAGTCTGGACGCAGAAACGAAAGGAAGTTTCCTGCCAGTTTTGGGAATTGAATCAAGACCATCTAAACCGCAGTCAGTTTGAGCCATCGCGGCTTACATAAAGCACTGAACCAGTGACAGTACAAACTCCCAGATTCCTGATGCGTTGCAACAGAACACAGCTCAACCGGTAACTTCGAAGTAATAATAATAACAAAAAAATTATCAAACTGGCAGCCCTGTTATACGGGTGTTTAAACCCCCATATCAGCAAAGACAAAGGTTAATAAAACGATATTTGAAATGGAATTTATTGTGCTGAAAGTCACGGAATGAAAGATGAAACAGTGTCATGTCTTCTTGAAGTTATGTCGGCGAATGCCTTCATATCCTTGTTATAATATACAAATTATCCGTCTAGAAACCTTTACGGTGTTGAATTCCTTATACCCGTTTTGGGCGCAAAATATTCTCTGTGCATATTGCCAACTCATATAGGTCTACATATGACTACTTCATTTTTGGGAGCAGTAGCCACACACAATACTTTACGAGGATGAGACGAGGTTTCAATACGGCAATGAACTTTCAGTGCGGACGTGCGCAACCGATAAGAAAAACAATTGTGGTTGGTGGCTATAGGAGTCGTCGGTCTTTCAAAGGTTGCATTAAAAATACTATTATTTATCCTTCTGGCGTAAGGAGACCACAAAGGCACAGATGGGAGGATAATATCAAAATGGATATAAGGGACATTGTGTTGGATGGTGTGGATTGAATTTAACTGGCTCAAGATAGAAACTGGTGGCGGGTTCGGGTTCCATAAAAGGCGGGAAATTAATAAACAGCTGAGCGTAGTATCAGCTTCTCATGAAGGACTCTACGAAGTTACTATTCTTTATCCTTCCACTTCGTCTCTTTGTATGCCTATATACACAGACATAAATATAGGTCTGTATCGGTCCATCCGTTAAGCACACGAACACTAACTCCATGATAAGAGTCTTCTCTGAAAATCAGACAGCTGGTTCTTCAGCCAGTCAAGAAATTCCCAGCGTTTAGGGAACCAGAAGCACCATTACCGTTCTCGGCAAAGCACGTAATTGGACCCGTTTCTCAGCCAGATGAATCCAGTCCACCCCATTCACATCCTATGACTTTAAGATCCATTTTATATTAGTTTCCCACTCATGCCTCATAAGCGGTCTCCTCCTTTCAGATACGACTAGAATTTTATATGTATTATTCTTTTACTTCAAACGCGTTATATTACCCGTGTCTTATCTTACCTGATTCAATCATCCTAAAATTAATCTTACTTTGTGAACAGCGCTTATTACGAAGCCCCTAATCCAGTTATGTCCTCGACCCCCCTCCCTCTGAAACTTTCTTGGGTCTAGGCATTCTAATCAACAGTTTGCTTCCAGACATCCTCGATGTACATTCCTTAGGTTCTATTGCCCTCGAAGATAAATAGTTGCACGGTAGTGTACAACATTATTTAGTTATTCTGAATATGTAACTATGAATATCGATCACAAACTCTGACACAAACGTCTAAATACTCCATTAAATGTTTCTGTTCGAAGTTCATGAGCCGTATTTTGATTATCCCTGTTTTAAACCACGTTAAAACACTTGAGGGAAATCAGTGTTGTAAGCAGCGAATTTCACAGAGATCAAGTATATGGTTGTTATGAATTTTTAGTCGCCACTTAAATTTGGCCCGATGACGCGGAGCTAATAATCAATTCGGAAGCCACTTGCCTGATTCAGGGCAATTAAAAATTAAATTCCGGGAATAACATCCAGGGCTGGTATTCCGATGGATATCGGTCTCAGAGCAGTTACCAGACCGCAAAAAACTAAACGCTATGCATTTTGAACACCACAGAATACTTTGCAGCAATTAGCAAACATGTTTGCAGCGGAAACTCACTGAACCACAATAATTGTGGTCTGTACACTGTGTTCCGTTTCAAAGAGACGGTTGTTGACGAGAATAGTGACGACATGTCACCATGGACGAGGGGAGACAGGACTTTCAAACTTTCGGTAACATGATATAACCGAGTATACGTCTACACATGAATATTAATACCATAAATACAGAGTATTAAACGAGATATCGTTGCTAATAAAACGCAAATATTCAGCACCCTTAATAATAACGCGATCCTAAACCATTTCCATTCACTTTCAATCTTAACAACCAATTTTTCTAATATCCATCTTAATGTTATCTTTCTATCTTTATTAGCGGTAGTCCTGTGATCTTTTTCATGAGAAATTCTCACGAAAACTGGGCATGTATTTTATCACACCTCTCACTTTGTTTACAGATAGGCTTGCTGTGTACTCGTAAATGTGTTACTCCAAATCTCACAATTTGTTATTTCCTCTGGGCATTAAGCATATGTTTCACATATATATATAACTGTGCAGAATTATTTCATACTTATTAAATCGTTCGTAGGTAATTTAACGAGTCTGTACGAACTACTGAGATAATTTAGCGTCGAATGATGTGCTACCATTATGTAGGCCTGTGATGAACTGAGAACGACTGAGGTAGAAGCAGTAGGTTTGAAGTTGCTTTCATGCAAATTGTCTAAAATGACTGAGTAAGACAAAAAAAGAGGCTTTATTACATTTATTTTAACTTAATTTTTAGTTCTTTCAAAACGGGGACAGTTTTAGAAACATCGAATGTATTCTTATAATCTCATCACAAACCTCATCTCTATTTTTTGTTGTCTTTCGCAATTAGTTAAATTTTAATACGTCATTCTAAGGGACAGTGTAGGTGATGTAGGCTATGTGTATTTAATTTGGACATTAACCTGTGATATAAATTATAACAATGACAGGCTTAATAGAAATACTGCAATAAAATAAAATATTATGCGATTTAAATTATAACGAATATAAAATTACAAAAAATAACTATTTTTGTTATTTTACCTGCCTTACAATTTAAATCACAGTCAACTGATGTTCAAATAAATGACAGTAATAAAAGATTTTGAAAGGTTTAACAAATCCTCTGATTTTTGCCGAGTCTTTAGAATGATCAAGCGAAATTTGGAGACAAGAGAACTGGCAGAGTGAAATTATGAATTATACGTGGAATAGCAACACGAACACTCGGTTTCAGCAGTTACTGTACCTCGTTTGCCAGCACTAGGCGTCCTCATTAGGACCCCACAACTAATAAAACTGTCAAAACCACTCAAGGTGCGTTATTACTTGAAAGCGAGGAGCGTAGTGGTTAATCATTACAGCTTTTCAGGCTAAGCAATGTTAGGCAGCCTGACTTTTCTGTCTTTAATTACAGACCCTCGAATAAGGCTCTCCCTGCCGGGCGGCTGTTCTACTTTATTCGCTATTGCTGAAATGCACACGAATTCCAGACCACTACTATAAATCCAATAATACAACGTCTAGCAAAATAAAATGTTCAATAACGTACAACGACCCCCATGACAAAACCTCCTGAACATAAAATGTCAAATAATACGAAGTGTCCAGCAGCTATAAACTCTAATAAGAAAGAACGTCGAAAGGGAAGAAACACAAAGAAAGAAACAAAGAAAATAAGAGGAAGAAACAAGAAAATGTGGGCAACCAAACGACATTTCTCCAGCTGCATAGCTTTAATGACTTCGAATGGTATGAAGGATGTGAATGATGAATTGGAGAGGATGTGGAAGGAAGCGGTGGGGACTACTGAGAAGATGAGGATAGCTGGTCACCGGGCAAAGTTCAACGTCTGGTCGAAACACTCCAAGGCTTCTTCTACAGTCGAACACTGCAACCACACAGCGAAGTTACGTATTTTGAAATTTCACAAGTTTCATTCGGTGTTATGAAAAATTATCTTGTTTTGCCAATGTTCTTTTTCCTGAATTTCTGAGAACCCCAATTTTGGAAAGAGTCACTGTCATTCTACACAAATACATACAAATTGCGTTCAGTACCTGATTTGGCAATTAGAAAAATTATGTTGTAAGAAAAGTATAGGAGGTTAGAATGATGGATTTTGTAGCATAAATTGTCCGTACAAATAGGAAATGGCAAAGACCCAAAATTAAAGGACAAGACGGCAAAATGTGATAAAATAGTTAATAATTAGTAGCAATGAAAATAAACAAAAGTCATTGACGATTATATGCGATTCTTTCTAGGTAAGCATTTCAATACATTTCTAAGGATTTTAATACAATTTGTTGACGGTTTACTTGTATTCGTGATGTGCTGGACCCAGTTAGTGCCTCGACAGCATGGGATCTTCGGTCAGCTCGGCTACGGTCTGTCGCCCGGGCAACGCGTTGCCATAACGGAGGAGGGAATTGTATGTAGTAGTATGTGGCCGGTTGGTTTAGGGCTATAAGCTGGGGCCGATGGTTAAGCTGCTTGTGAGGGGTAGATAATAATAACCACTGTGTCCAAAAGTTATCTGGAAACGTTAAGCTGTATTGGATTCCGGCAGGTACATACGACATTTTCAAGGACAGAATGACGCTATCAAGGTCCTAAGTTATGGGGGGACTTCAGCTCAGGCATGAAATGTACTGATACTCGTATCTGAGATACGCCCGTTTGGAACTTCGGTTCTTTCTGGCTGTCCTAAGGTTTTGACTTAGTTTTTCTCAGTAAACTGGCCCCCAAGAGTAAAAGTAAAGTAAAGTTTGTCCCACTATACGCCTTGTCGGCACTAGATGGGGGTGAGTGGTCAGCATCACGCCCCGGCCGGCTTTACCCCCGGGAAAGGACCCCGGTACCCATTGTAGAGGAGGCTGGGTGGGCCCCAGAGCCAGTCTGGACGCAGAGGCTAGAGGAAAAATCCTCTGCCCCCGTCGGGGATCGAACCCCGGTCGTCCAGCCCGTAGCTAGTCACTATACTGACTGAGCTATCCCGGCTCATGGCCCCCAAGAGTCTTTTGTCGTATAATTTTTCGCTATCGCTTCTGTATGTTTTAATGAACAGGCCTACTTGGTCCAGCGGTATTACTTCTGATGCAAATCTGTTGACATTTCATCAACTGCATAACACGATAGGATGAATAATAATTAGTAATGAGAAGGATATGGAAGGGTGTAGCCATGGCGTTCTTGAACATTACCGACACGTATCTGGAGGAACTATAGAAAAATACGAAATACCTCAAAATAGCCGGTTTCCACCTCGATGGTCGAATCCGGGACCTTCTGAATATGAAGAAGGCGTAGTATCATCTATACTGTGACGTAAAGTAAATTGTGGCCCAATAAAATCCGTAATCTACTACTGGTGACAGGGTTATCTAAAGTCAAAAATGTCTGTAACAAATTTAAACAAACAGATAAAAGTGACACACACAGAGAACTCATTCAAAGCAATACACATATAGAGGAAGGGCCACTGTCACCTTATGTAAGATGTCCCCATTGAAACATATGTTGTTAAGCACTGCGTTCCCTCAATGTACTCTACACGTTTCCAAGGAAATTAGCTTCATAAAGGCATGTGTTGTATGTACAATTACAATGTGTTTTTGTTTCAGAAAGGTGGCTGTTTATCTAAGTAATTTCAGACGACTGGTACAAAGCCCTCAAAGTAGTTGTGGTGATGTCAAACCACAAACCTGTCACAAAATCAGCTCTTACACGTTCAGACACCTCACCCAGTTACTTTGCTAGGGGATGCTTAAACAATTCAGGTTCTTTGTCAAACTCACATCCGATATTCGGGTAATCACATTCCAGAACGACGTCGGACTTCATGTGATAAATAAAAATTCAGTTAACGTAAATTTAATTTGAAGCTAGTGGTGTTAATTAGGTAAACAGTCCAGCAATTGTAAAAACTTCAGATGCAATGTCGGGCACAGACGACAATTTTATAGTCGAAACAAATCTGACCAGTCCTGCTGAGTTATTTATTTACCGACATTGCCAGCGCTCAAACTATATGCCTACAGCGTTGAATCATAACCGTAAGATGATGAATGAACAGTGTCTTTGAAAGTTTCCAGTCGGAGTTTTGAACCCGGGCCCTCTCAAAGTGATGTAGGAGCTCGAATGACCTTTCTTACCCCAAAGTAAGAGTTCGCATTTCATAGCCATACCCACACAAAACAACTCAGGACACGGAAAGTTGATGCGTGTGCATGCGTGCAGTGTTACCACCTTGAAGAGGTGCCCAAAGTGTGTGGATTGTTTAAGACGATAATTTGTTGTCTGCCTGACTAATTGGCTCTTGCAAGGCGTTACAGGTATACAGTGTGTTAGCAGCTTGTTCTGTTCAGAGGTATCCCCTGTGCCAAGACAAAGCTGTATGAACGTCTTTGTGCTCTTGTTATTAATACTTATGTTAACTTAAAACAAGGAAGCGTCTATGATGCTGCATGTTTGGTTTTGCCTCTTAGTGAGCCTCGTAACTGGTTCTTTTGAAAACAATTTTAACAGATTATGGAAACTCCGACGTTTGTAACAGTGTCTCTTTGCTGCACTTTCGAACTCGCATACAGAAAAATCAAAATGAAAAGAACGGCACGTACAAAAAGACACGTGAATTTCGAAATACAGAGCTATTCGTAATTCCTGTCTGTCATTTTCGTAATTATTTGTCTGCTTATTTATTTACAGTTTGATAAATGGATCAAAAGGCTAGACTGACAGAACACAAGTAACATCACAAGAAACAGAAGAGATTTTTTTTAGAAGTGTGGCTGATAAAACTACTTGATCACAGGTGAACTGCAGATAGTATAAAATAACTGGAAACAATAATATAACCAATAAACGAAAATTAAATAACGTGATTGGAACATTTACGATGGATGGAAAATTTCAATATCCCGTATACATAAAAAAACATGACGAATGATATATGAATTGCTGATGCCTATAACACACAAACAAACACAGTTCTATAAAAATACGTGATTTGATGTACCGTGTAATATTAAAGTGAGATCGCACATCAGTGTGACGTCACGTGGGAACAGATGAGAAACATCGGCCTATGGAATAAGCAACTACACAAAACAGCACATACCGTGTGGAGCATGAAGCATTTTATCACCTGTTTCGTGCACAAGGCACTTACATCGAAGCATTCCGGAGGCCACAGTCTTGCCAACAAGGTATTCTCCTACTACTGTCTACTCAGATTTTCACTTAATGACTTCCGCGCTCATCGCATTCCGGGGAGTTCTTTATAATGTCACATCATCAGCTATCAGTCGTAAGCTGCTCTGAATTAGCGGAACGTAAAGTCAGTCACTTGTCATACGGGTTTCGAAATGGCAAAGGCTTAAGCCTGGTGTGGTCACTTCAAGCAGCCGTCTGCTCGCAATGACAAATTTCGGCAGAGAACTTCCTGGAGAACATTTCGTAATGAGAAGCATGATAAGTTGTACATTGTAATAGTATCACGGTGATCGAATCGGGAAGGTCGAGATAAAAGGGACATGTAGCACATGCATGGGAGACATGATAGGGGGGGGGGGGGGACGAAGCCACGTGGCGGCCCTGTTCGTAATCCATCCATCTGTCCACGCAGTTTGGTGAAATTCAAGCACTGCACGATAGCACTACGTGGAGTTATCCCAATCAGATTGATGGGTTTCGTTGTCCTGTAGGTTGCTAGGGTTACCATTGTCTCGGTTTGTACGAGGCCCAGCATATGGGCACCCGGATACACTCCAGTTGGCGAGGAACTGGCCTTGCAGCAACATGCGGGAAGCATAACCTTCAAACCTACCGACCCTGAGGCCGGCCCGCGAACACACTACTCTGTGCCCGCATTAGCATATCGATTTCCCTATCTAATGCCCTTGCTTCGAAACAAGGTTACGTATTCTTCATAGATATCGATAAATCGACACTGCGTGTTCGATAAATCGTTCGACGCCAGGATGTGGTGGATAGCATGTCGTGTAATCGGAAACGCAATGTTTCATACATCGCCGTGATACTGCTTATATTGAATACTAATCTCTTTACGGCTTTCCTACATTTCTCGAGACAACATAGACAAATTATACATTTAATACCATACACGAAACAGGTCACGATCATTCCCTTAAAATCCACCAGAATGAACCAGACGTAAGATCCCTCTTACTTCCCTTTTGTCGCGGTATAACCTATCCAGTTGACCTAGTGTCATTAAACAAATGAACAACCGAGAAAAAAAAATCGGCTCGAAGCTATTATTATAACTGGTGATACTGAATCAAATCCCTGGATATTCATAGGCTGTCTACTCCTTTCGATATGAATAATAATCATTACTTCATCCAGTGACCTCTGAAGTCAACTGAGGGCTGAACATTGAGACGGTATGTTCCTCCGAAACGCTGGTATTACCTACGAGTCCACATGGAGTCACGATCTAAAAGATCGTCATTTGTCTTGGCATTAATTCCACTCTTTATTAAGTTAAACGGAAATCGACTGAATTTAGAGTCTTAAAGAATTTCGGGTTCCTTATCGCTACAAATATTATTAGAGTTTATTAGACACACTTTAGCACAGTTTATTTTTAGAAAACCGACAGTAAATACCAGCTTATTCATGATAAAAAATGCCTATTGCAGTGCACGACGTGTTCCATTTCTGTGTTATACGTCACAACACACAAGCGAACAGATTTACATAAATTACAAGTATACGAGTTGAAACACAACACAGAACGAAACTTTGTGCTGAGTGTAATGACCGCACAGGCTTACACTGTAATTTGCAAAGAAGTAAGATATCTGACAGTAATTCTATGAAAACATCAACATTTTAGAACAAGTGCTATTACTCACGTCTCTGGCAATTCATCATAACAAAGTTTTATGTTCTCGTCAGTCAGAGGATTTCGATGGCAGTGAATGCACCACACAAGTGTTAAAACTTCATGCAGAGGCACAGAACTAACTGGGTGTATGAACAATTAGTTCACTATTATTTACTTCACACAAACATCGCCAAGATAGATTTTGTCGACTTCAATAATAACCAGAAATAATCTCGTCCATTAAATCGATCCTTCGCATTCGCTAATCCACCAATCTGAACTGCTACAGTACATCTTGTTTGTCATGACCGCTGAGTAGCGAGGATTCAAGTATTTCAGAACATTACTTTTTATCATATTCACTTCCATTATGACGGAAATGCAAGTTTTGGCGTCCACAGTACATGTACTTCCCATTTTAATTTACTATACTTACAAGCGGTTTCTTGAAAGTCAAGTGGGATTCAGTCTATTTTATTTATTTGTGAATTATATAATGATGCTGTCGATATCCCGAATTACAGAGCGTCGAATGATATCATAACTAGTGAATAATAAATTTAAAATTATGTGGAACGCAGTAGCAATTTAATGTAATATCCTGGCATTTATCTGAAGGGGCTAAAAATAATGTGAATACTTCAGTCAGAAACCCGGGATCTCCTGAATAGGAAATTGCATTGCTAACCAATCTGCCGTGATGTTCGATGGGTCTAGCCAAGGTTCATTTTAACAAGTTTATAACGCAAATTACAGTTAAAACAGTGTGATCGAAATAATAATTACTAATGCTATATGATCGTGGCACAGGCCGTACGCCATATAGGTAGGTTATAAGGTAAGTTCAAGTAAATTCGAATAACCGAGAGCTATTTAACAACTCTATACGCCTAACTACACATTTCTTCTTCTTCTCTGGACTGTCCAGCCCGCTTGAGTTCATTAAGATTAACTGACCCCCGACACAAATGAAAAATTGAGTTTCAAATCTAAAACTTCTTGACTATGGTGAAGAGTCAATTGAATAAAAATTTTCTCGGATATTATCCATCGTCTAGTAAATATAAAACGTAAAAACGACGTTTCGGAGATGGGACTCTATCTCCGTCTTCAGGTTCCTACACAGTTGAGCTAATCCCTATCTCCGGACAAAGTATTATTCCGGGACTTTCACTCTTTAACTTTGTCCGGAGATAGGGATTAGCTCTATCTAGTGAGCCCAACTGTGTAGGAACCTGAAGACAGAGATAGAGTCCCATCTCCAAAACGTCGTTTTTTACGTTTTATATTTACTAGACGATGGATAATATCCAAGAAAATTTTTATTCAATTGAAAAATTGAGTTCTCCAGTCTCCCAGACTTCCACCAACATTGTCGTAACAAGACTATACCAGACGACTATCCGCGTTTTGTCTTACATCTTGGGTGAATGTCTGCGATTTCCGAGCTCAAAAAATGTTCGTGTTCTCTAAGCATGACTGCGGTTTATTGCTCAGTCCAATAATTCAAACCAATCGACAAATCGAGGGCCATGTCGTGATCACGGCCAAAAAATATCAACCGTTATATTCTGACTGCCATAAAGTACAGAGCTGCCTGAAATATCAGGGAGAACTCGCGAGATCAGCACGCAGACTGCTTGATACTAGGTTATTTAATGACGTCCAATGAACTCCAGGGGTTGTGTAGCGACGAATAAGACAGAGCCATGATCATGAATGTTGACTACTTGTTGACACTAACCGGCCAATCTTGTTCAGGGACTGAAGGTGTATGAAATCTGGTAAAATAAATCACCACAGTCAAAGTCATACGCCTATGGAATCTGAAGTTGAGAAAACAAGGATAAAATAAACTATGAACAAACCACCTTCGTAACCTTAAACCGTACCATGCCAAAGGTATTAGGTGCTGTTACATGTCATGATTAGCTTTCTGCTGTTTAGCTTATGTCGAACAAAAGTACACATTCAAATCCAACTTTTCACAAATATTATTGCGATAGGATGAGGGGTGGGCGGGCAGGGAGCACAAAAACAAGACACGTATGACAAAGTTTTGGTTTGAAAACCTGGAAAGAAGCTAACACTTGGGAGACGTAGGCGTAGACAGAATGGTGATATTAAGACGTATCTTCAAGAAAAATGAAGTGAGGCCATTTCCTGAGTCCTGTGATAGGGCGCAGAGAAAGTCTCCTGTTAACACGGTAATGAACCTTCGAGTTATGTAAGAGGGGAACTTATTGCCCAGCTGAGTTGACTATCAGATGCTTCTGTGGAACAAAGTCAATGTTTATCTTTGTAGAGATAAGATGTGAAAATAAAATGCAGCTGTTTCACCGCAAAGTAAAAACATGTACGTCTGAACCGTAAGTGTACAAGTTTCCAGTTTCTTCCCTAACGACAGTGCCTGAAAAGGTCACGTCACTTCGTCGTGCTATGCCATAACCTGGACCAGCACTTCGCACACTTCGGCTCCGAGCGCTGTGAGAGTAATGTGTTTCTTGCACTGCTTGGCGACGACAATGTTTCCATCTCGGCAGGGCATTTGATGTGTGCGAATGTTTAAAGAACCGCAGATGTTACTAGGAGCGACACAGGTTTAAAATATTACTTTTTAATTTCGTCACACAAAAGTCAAGCTGTTCTTGTAGTACACTTGACTTCAAGGAGACGACCTCCATATATGGAAGGCAGTTGAGAACAAACTGAACAACCAGTTGCAGAGAGCCGATAATGGGTGATCCGCCAGCTTGTTGGGGAGGGGGGTGCTAACAACTCCACACCGTAAAACATGTTACGAAACATTACACAGGATCTCGGAGTTGCAGGAAAACTGTGAGCACGGTAATGAGCCTTCAGGCACCATAAAAGAAGGCGAATTTCTTAACTAGCCGAGCGAGTGAAAGTATCTGAAAAAGGACTCTGCTTGTTTGAGGTAGTTATGATAATTGTCATTATTACGAGGCGCGTCCCAAAAGTAAGTTTCCCACTCGTCCCACAGCTAGCAAACCTTATATTGAGCGAAACGACTGTGCGTACGTGATAGAGCAATGACGTAGCATGGCGCATGCACTAACGGAACTTCCCGCGTTCTCACAGTAGCATCGTTGCAGCTGTTGAAGATGGAGATTCTTATTCCAGCTCCCGACGACTGTGAAGTGCGGTCAGTGATAACGCTAGGCCGCACACGGCTCGACGGACAGCAAGTCTCCTGCAGGAGTTCAGCTGGGAGGTGTTTAATCATTCACCCTACAGCCCGGACCTCGCTCCCAGTGATTTCCATCTTTTCCTACACCTCAAGAAATTCCTGTCCGGTCAGCGTCAGCGTTTTGAGAATGACAGAGAGGCGGAGATGGCTGTCACACAGTGGTTCCAATCCCAGGCGGCAGACTTCTACGACACAGGTATTCAAAAGTTGGTCCCACGGTATGACCAATGTCTCAATTCCGGTGGCGAATATGTTGAAAAATAGCTGGACACTTGCTGTATCTGTTGCAATAAATATTTCCATGAAATTGTGTTTTGTTTCTGTAAACGGCCCCAGGGAAACTTACTTTGTAGACCAGCCTCGTATAATAACAACACAAGGCAATACAAAGATTAACCCCGTTATGTTATATAGACCAATAAGCAGACCTGTAGGTCTTCGAAAAAATAGAATATAGAAGTGTTTACGGATCAGACAATCTTGGTTCAATAGACCAGATATGTCCGTGATTAATTATTAAACACAGAAAGATTGTCTGACGGGACAATCCCATTAAGCAGAAATTTTAAAAAAACTATGCCAAAAAGAAAATTTGCAAACAAGTTAAATGTGCACAAGGAGAGATACTACGCGCAGACTTGGAGAGTTGGTAATCAAGCCAATTATAATGTTAGTACTGAGTATAATAATACAACTAAAAAAAACCAACAGAAAATGATGACGTTGATAATAATACAGCAGCTCTGATCATACTTGTCATTCAATCCGATTCACAATTCACATGTTAATCATCTCTTTCACAGTCAGAAGCATTCCACGTAATGAGTTTTTGGTTGTAATGTTATTCATTAGTGTAATTAGAGGTTTAATAGATGATAAATATATGTTTATCATTACCTGCTTTGTCATTTTATTGTCACGAAACTGTTGGATGCTGATTACAGAACACGTGAGTTTCACCATCAACCAAACGCGATTCCCAGGATTTAGTGATTAATTTATCAGGAAGGGAGAATGGTATTGAATTTTTGGTCAAGCGGAACGAGACCTATCATTTCACAATGAAGCAAATATTGTAACGCAGGATCTATAAGCAGCTTATGATCAATCGGATCGATAAGGAACCTGGGACGGCAAATAACCCCGGATTTGTCAGGGATATCCAGAAAAGAGTTTATCAGGACAGTTAGAATTTTGGAATTTTAAATGGGGAGCAATATTGGAAATTACATCAGTATATAATTTTGTAAAAAGTAAAGATGTCATGAACTTGATGTCTAAGTAGATTTTTCACACAATGATGGGGCACAGGAAGCGGGGAGTAGGCCTAAAATATGCATCCAAAACGTCGGCAAGTGTGGACAGCTTAAAGTTCCGGCTGCTTTGTATCCGGTGAAACAACACCCACACCCACTGGCTACACAGAAGCTCTGACGTCGAATGTCATGACAATTTACATTCACTTTTACACACAAAAATGGCAAACTAAACTAGATTTTGTTTTTGTCATCTCGACGGGTTTAATTTATGGACTTTGTACCATTCCAAGATTCGTGAAATAGCGGGAAGCGTCTGAAACAATTGGCAAGTAACTTGTTCCATTTTCGGTCGGGTCACCTGATAACCTATTTCAAATTTTCGTAGTTTTTCTCAATTCCTGCAGGGTGCTACCAGGGTAGAACTTTCAAATCAGCACCATTAAATAATTGCCCAATCACTAGTCTTGTCATCAATGTACAAACCTGCTACTTTGTTCCGTCTGGCTAGAATTATGTAAAAAGATTTATTAACCTGGATTATCTTTTTTTAAATGAGGGCAGAAAAATCGGAATTGCATGTATCTGGGGCAATTTTTTAGTTTCCTCAGTCCTTTCAGGCCTCATACAGAAGGCTACTTTAAAGCAGACCATTATATTCCTCCACATATTTCCGACTCAAAATCGCGCAGCCTATAATAACGTTAAGTCTCATTTCATGCTCATAACCACTCATCGATTCGAGTGGATGTCGAACCACAAACGAGAGATTTAAGAAAGGAGGCATCTCTACACACCGTAACACAGAGCTACAGATGCAAATGCAACCTTCAGCATTTGTGGAACTAGAAACAAAACGTCCACAAAGAACACAACCGGCTCGGCTATTTGCCATTACACTTTGTTCTAGAACCATTGGGGTATTTTTGATGTGATTATCTTCCCTCAAAAGCTTGATTACCTCTCAAATAGCATGGCAGCTCAAAAGGGGAACGAAGCGATACGAATTGAATGCTTTTGGTATTAATTAAATCAGCTCCCAGTACATTTTTGTCACACATGCCATGTGGTATTCAAACTTAATCCTCTCTTTGATCAGGTGTTCGTCGATTGAGGGGAAGGGGGGTGGAACTGGGATGGGGAAGGATTGCAGCACGTGCGAACATTAGTCGCTTCTACCTGTGACAACATGACAAGTCACTCAGGCTTTGATTGGCTTGCCCCGTATGATTCGTGACCAGTGCTTAGCATTCTGTCCAGAAGGCTGACTAACTACGTGATATTGTTCGATCCGAAAACATCTCCTCTTATCTTTCCGTATTCTACACAAAAGCCGAAGGTTCAAACATACAAAGCTCCAATGCCAACTATTGTTTTATATGAGCACGAAACTTGGCACCATATTAGGCGGCGCCTTGTCATCACGACATGGAAAATCCTCAGCGAGACGGCCTCTGTGTAGCTAGAAATATACCCAGCAAGGAGTCGCGGACAGCCGATAAGGGCAAACATTCAAGCTTTTGGTTTTGGCAGGGCGACAACAACCGATCAACTCAAGAAATATAAGTAACTACAAAATATTACACATAGCATAAGACTTGAACAGATTCTTTTGATGCGACCTAAGCAACGGAGGATGTGAAGGTGTGGCGTACATACTAGTGGCGGGCTCTTGTGAACACGGTAATAAACCATCGGGTTCTACAAAACGCGAAGAATTTTTTGACTAGTTGAGCGTCATGTCAGCTTCTCAAGAAGCACTGTGCCCCATGAAGTTAGTTTGTTAGTTTGCAATATGTGTGTGTGTTTAGTCTTTGTTGCACTCATAAGCATTATATATATATATATATATATACCAAAAGTTTGTAAGCATAAAACAGCCTAAACTGTTTCGGGAATGAATCCTAACGTATTCAAGAAACTACTTCTTAACAAGAACTTGATTTAAAGATCTTCAACCGTGTCGTACCAAAGCAAGTACAGAACATAATCCATATAATGAAAGCCATAGATCAGTTGGCCAAGAGGAGAACTATATTTTAAAACACCTTATAGGAGTTTGATACAATGCTTATTCCAGTGACTGTACAACATTTTTCTGTGTTATTGCAACAAAATATCTCGTTCTATAAATCTTGGCTTAGCGAGGGCTAGAGGGGAGATGGCGCTTTAGTTGTGCTATTTTCCCCCTAGATTAAGATCAGCTTTGTCTTACAGCGAAATAATTTATTGGAAAACAACAAGCGCTGTTCCTACGCGAATTTAATGAATAGGACACAAACCGACTCCTTTTTCTTGTCGCCTTCCTTTCAACATTGCCGATTAATATCCAATGAGAGATACGAGGAGATCACATAGTTCAAGGCTAGTACCAGTCTTCTCTTGAATCCGCGTTCCTAAGAAACGGTCTCCATTTCTTTGCTACGGGGTGACAGAGAATCGCTATAAGCTACAGCCCAACTTTCCACTCCCCCCTTGATCTTCCGAAGGTATTTCTGTGTTTTGTTTCTGTTGTACTTAACGACATTTAGTACATACATTTTCAGGCCTAGCGCCGAATGGTAACAGTGACTGCGAAAGATGAACTGGGAGGTTGTTCAAGGAAGAGGTCGTGGCTTGTTTTAAACTACTATTCCAACATTTGAATTTCCAGGTTCTTACGGCAAGTATGAAGACTGTCTTCTGGGATGTTGCGCTGCGTAGTCTGGTAGAAATTTGTAGAACGTTTAGGAGGTACTTACTGACTCCATCATCAGAGCACCTCTAAAACGCCCGTCAACTTATACAGGACTGCACGGCGCAACATCAGAAGAAAGTCGTCTTCATACTCCGGTCAGCACCTGGCAAAGGCTTCAATTCGTAGCCGTAGAAAAAAAATGAGAACTAACATCACAGTTAAAAGTTGAAGCTCATTTCGGTGCTCAAAGGATTTCCCGACTTTTATAAAATTGAGTGGAAATAATTTAACGTTGCCATGCAAGTTTACAGATGGGACAAAAACAAGAGGATCTGTCCGCCTTAATGACATTGGCAAAGTGCGTGATTTTTCTTTTAAATTTTCATTTTAGTAACGATTAACTTTATCAGCCACTGAATTCTCACGCGAAGCTGGAAAGGGATTCAAGGTTCATCGAACGTAGAGTAAGTGGCTGGACGGTAGCAATAATCGGACAACCACCTTCATGAATTTGAAACTTCCATTAGAACGTCTTAAAAGCGCTATTTGAAATACAGCAAAAAGTGTTGTATACCAGAGTATTCTTTTTAAAGTGTTTAACACATAAACAAGTTCTCTCTGTTCTAAATCAAGGCTCAAGTACGCGAGAGCATGTAAGTGGTCTGGGTATCGGGCCACGCTCTTAACAGCATTTTCTCTTGAGCATCAACATTCTAGCTGAAACATCGGTTACAGATAGAGGAGCAAACGGAATCAGACTCACTGGGTGCCCGAAAATGGAGTTATTGACGTTTAACGCGTTCCATGTACAAGACTATCATTTTGCGAAGTGCAAACAACAATACCTGGATTTAGGCGTGAAAGAAACGGGAATGGCATGTTTGGAAACACTATCAGCAGGCTGCGAGTGTTTGCTGCTCCTGATTCAGGTATACAGGCTACTTGCCAGGCAGTATTAAAGATAATTTGTTCTCGCGGCAATAATGGTGGCCTGTGATGAAATTTATGGTGATATCATATGAACACATCCAACATTAATATCAGCACTGCTACTGTCATAACCTTCCTTCGGTACCCATAAAGCACCACACCACTGGCGAGTACTCTTAACGCTTTCCACATTGACTAAAGATAAATGTAAACGAATTTTTTCACTTTCAAATTTCCAATTAGCAATCTCTTCTGTTACAAATACTAAATATTCCCTTAATATTCTGACATATCTGTCTGGAATAATTTCATTTTCGTAGCATTCACAACAGAATACAATGGTATTTATAACCAAGACACCTAATTAACAATTATAAGGTTAATAACTACTGCCCTCTTCAACAAGTGTTTCCAGTTTCTTGGTTTATTTAATGACCGATTATCAATCGATACAGGTCATTCGAAAAGCGTAACGTCCAGGGTCACAGTTTGAACTTCACGTAATGTCTGAACTTCTCTGTCCATGTTTGGAAATTTGCCGTGTCTGCAAAAAGATGGCCTGCATAAACATGGATGCGTGCGACGTCTCCAGCTGTTACTAGTCTAAGCTTCACAACATCACCACATGCAAATGGTATCTGTAAGAACCGAAGATAGTAAATAACTTCACTACATCTGAAACCGATGAAGAGACAAGTTTCTCTCACGCACAAGTCCATGATCTGGGACGAGGTGTTTTAAAAATACACCACCTCATGACCCCCTAACCCGTAAAACCAAAATTTGAGAATTCTGAAGGTAAGGTGGAATAATCTTACAACTAAACTGTGTAACTGCAACTCAATACCAAAGTTTACTTCCCAAAAACAAAAACCAGAAAATCGGGTCATCAGTAACACTGTCTTTCTTGTCTGTGGATCTTTATTAAATACGCCTACCGATAACGCACCAGCAAAACTCCGCAAACAAGTGTGGTTTCAGCGGAACCACTCTGCTGGAACGCTTCACAGGAGGACCTGAACGAGAGCAGGACAGTAACAGGAATCACCGAAGCACCATCACAGTATGACCAAACAGCAGACCTTCACACAGGTCAGAAGTTGAATGTGAGATCCGGTTATAATTAAAGCTCGTGCTTACTTAAGCAGTTTATGTATGTTATTAAAACCAGTAAATATCGAAATTTTGGCCTCCTCTTGTAATGAAACGAAAAAATGTTTGCTATATAAAATATCCCCTGCCTCTAAAAATGTGTGGCATTCATCAAAGAACAACAGTAACAAATGGGTATGAAATTCCTACTTAAATTAAGAGAAGTTTAAGTTCTATTCAGAATATCTAACCGTCCCGTGCAACATCTAGCATTGGCTATTTCCCAAATCATGTGATGTGGCTCACAGAGAAATTGCGAGGGCCACAATTTGCCCACCCCTCAGCTAATGCAACAGAACGGTATAAACAGTGTAAATTTTTAGCTGAAAAGACAGAATTCATGCTAATAACAAATTAATTCCATTCGGCCCAGAAGCTAAACGAAGAACACAATGGTCTGCTCGTTCCAATAATCCATATCGATTACAAAATGCTAAATGCCAGCGCGTCGAGTTTTCATGTGTGCTCTATCAGAGCGTTCAAAGGAAGACAACACGATACGGTGTTCGAAAGAGTTCCGTTTCTCTGCTTCCATGGCAACGCAATGCACTTTGATCGCGTTTATTTTATTGCCTGCATTCCAAAATCAAAGGGATGCTTCTAATGAATCTGCATAAAAGTCATGTCAGATGAGGTAATATTAACCCCTGAACCTCTCAAATCCCCATCTTGAACATATTCTTAGGTAGAATAGCTTGACGCCAATTCATAATAGGAAATTCGGAATCACACGATTAATTCTGTTCTACAAAATTAATCAAGTCGGGTCTACAGAGTATCATTCTGATAACGCACGCAGAGGGCAACCTTCTGTGACAAATGCACAGTCCGTTCGTTATTTGAACACGCATAATTGCTCAAAATTTGGGTTGATATTTACTTTTTCACTTTGTGTATGATAGATCTCATCACTCATCCATCCAGGATAAGTAACACGAATACGTCATCTAGGTTCTGGAGCTCTGTGCAATAACGGTGAACTGATGACTCAGTTCTCCAGAATGCATATCGTCATTCGGTTTATGTGTTTACCTCTGGCTGATATTCTAGTCTAAATGACTCATTTGAAGAACCGTGTTTTGTAGACAACCCGCTTATAGATTACGTGTCGAGAGAGAGAGAGAGAGAGAGAGAGAGAGAGAGATAAACCTTCCACCAAGCAGACTTGTGGTTCTTGCCGATAGATGCAAATTACCTTTTTAATGCCAGTCGACAAAGACTCAAAATACGCATATGTGCATTTTGTTACTGACGAAATAAACATTGGCCGATGAGCGTTACTCAAGAAATGCCACGTGGAGACAGATGACCAGATCACCGTCAGTCACAAATTATCGGCAACGGTTTTCATAAGTTGGCACAATTTATTTTGTGAATATAACTGGAATTGCGTAACAGGTCATTTCCGGATCAGTTGAATAACTGTCAGCACAGCAGAGCGATGTTTCATTGTTTCTGATATTTTTAAGGTGATGAACTCGACGAAATTACAATATTTTGATCCCAACATGCAAGGAATAAATAAGAAACTTAAACAAATAGTGAAGAAAAAGAATTGATATCAAACTGGACGCACGCTAAGCAGTGACGGAAACTGAATTGAGCAAGATGAAAACACAGATTTTGTTTCGGCGGAAATGAACGTTTTGTCTGATTTGATGGACAAAGGAATTGCTATTGTTTGTCAGTGTAAACTTGTCTTCGGTAATTAGTTGTGATGAACGGCGAATTTGATCTCACTGCTTCCGAGTGTGAGTTGAACCCCGAGCCACTACCACAGGCCAGTGTTTACTCTGAGATTCAGACAATGAACCCCACTGTCAGGCGCGTCAAGATAAAACCTTGTGACTAACAGCTACGAATGGAAACGTTTTCAAAATCCTATCAGCACTTGCAAGCACATGAGTAGTTCCCTTGGCTGGTCTGAGGGGGTCATTCACCACATTTGTTTACTTACGGTAAAGATCGAAATATCGTTGGATCAGTAGGGTTACGGTAACTAGATTAATGGCTGAGCAGGAGCAAAAGATTTTTCTCTTAGCCACTACGTCCAGACTGGCTCTGCGACCCACCCAGCCTTCTGTACTGGGGGTCTCTTTCCCCGGAGGTAAAGATGACGGAACGTGAAACTCACATCTCCATCTATCGCGAAGGTAAAGAATTAGGGTTCACAGACCGGGGACATCGATCCAAACGGCGTTTTGCTGTGCGGGAGATACATATTTAATAGTTGAATTCTTTCCGTCTCTCTGAAACGCCACAACCGAACTGTGCCCGTAAGTGACGAAGAACAGGGCACGGGTTCACGTAGCGTCGGGTTTCCAAGGCTGAGAGCGATTTTAACGCCTACCTGTGTTCTGGGATCGGGCCAGAAAATCATGAGTGTGTCACCATGATCTGAAACATTCACGCTCGTGCGTTCAGCTGATCCGTGTGCGGAACAACAAATCAACCCAAGCGAGACGCAACACTTGGCCGTGTAGAACAAATTATCAATCACGTTTCAAGTTACACTTTCATCTCAGTGCGTCAGAGAAACGTGTAGAAATTTTGTGTAAATATTACTAATAAGAAAGATGAACGAGAGAACGGGAGAGAAAAGAAATCCCATCGATCAGACTATGAAGACGCAAACTCTTACGTCATCGTTACAGACCTCATGTCATACATAACATTTAGTTTGCACTGTTTGTGGAGTAGCGCAAAATCAGATTTTGTGGGACTTTCTTCTGTCTATCCTGTTAAAAGCTGCTGTCGCCATGGCTACACCGATGCTATAACTGAATACCTGGAAGCAACAGTGAGCTAACTCACAAAGGTGGAAATGTCACTGTCGCCCTCTATTTTTGTACAAAGGTAAGCTGAGCCACATGTAGTTTGTTGCCTCCGTTGTGTCTTTGGGAATCTTACTAAGCTAAATCTGAGCAACCATGTTTTATCTCCGTCCTTCTCAGTTTCAGAAAATCGCTCCCACGTTTTCACGTGACGTGACCGGTCAGCATGTCGTAATATTTCATTAGGAAACGTTGGCGTGCTCCTCAACTAATTGAGGGCAGGGACAACTTTACGTTTAATTTTACGAGTTCCTGTAACAAGACTGGAAATAAGTACCCTTTGAAACACACTGGTGTCCCAAGTCTCTGTTATGATAATGTGATCCCGGATCCATAAGATGATCTTCGTGAAGAACAACTTACGCGGTAGGACGGATCGCATGCACCTATAAAAAGGCAGCAAGTGTCCGTGACAGGGCAGACAGGAAGTCACGTAAAACGGTGAGATTATCTTATTTAACGACCCTTCTCGAACTGAAGAAATTCTGTGGCATCGAATTACAACGACGGAGTTTTAACTACAGAAGTCATATGGGTAGGTACAGACGCAGGTCTAAACTCTGCTAATAAATTTTGTAGCAGCATCCTCACGTGTTCTCAGTTCCTATTCTCGTGTTGAACTACCGTCACATTACGTACACCTTATTTTTCACACGTTTTAAAACTACTGTGATATGTCCATCTTTTGTTAGACTACACGGCTCAGATATGAAGCGGTCTGTATTTTTCCTAAGTCACGATGCTGAACGTTTTTGATGTAACATAACAGGTTACTTTTTTTTTTTTTTTTTTACTAAAATCTGTTACAAGGCTGGAAAATATTTGAAGATTTTAGCAAACACATTTTATACTGCATAAAATGCGTGCAGAAATATGGAAATAAATATGGCTGTCCTCTGGGTTGTAGCGCCGTGTAGTGGGATAAAAGTTTACCAACGTTTCAGAGGTCCTTGCTGCCTCCATCAACAGGGCGATGGATAATTTACAGACGTGATAGTGACTTGGCATCAGTCTAAACATGAAGTCTAACAAAAACTGGATATTTTACAGAATTTAAAAAAAAGCGTGAAAAATTGGGCATGCGTAAAATTGACGGATCTTCAACGTGAAAATGTAGTGGTCTGGAAGAAAACGGCTGGCCTATAGAGAATCTGGAAAACTAAGTAACAACACTGTCAACGAAGAGGTAGACAGATCGGGATTCAAATCTGGTACTGTGGGAATGCATTTCGGCTACATCAACGTATTCAGCGCGAGTATACTGAGCTGAAAGTTTCGCATTAGTCAAAGGAATTCAAAAAGAACAGAAATGCTTCAGGTGGAGTAGCCTTTGCAAGAGGCGGCAAACACCCCATTATCTTACTTGTCCTGTTGGCTCGAGGTCAGCGTGAGGTCGCGGGTGGATCGTGACGCCAGAGTTTGGTGTCGTGTGCACGCTGTGCGTCACGCGCGTGGCTAGCGCACGCTTCATCACGTGAGGCAGACAGACGTGGTTCATCATAACGGGTATAAGAGGTCAAGGGTCAACCAACAGCGAAACAAAAATGTTTCCTGAGTCGGAGGATGAATTACCTTGAGGTAATTAATAACATCCCCCTAAACGTACTTCTCAGATTATAGAACGAAACGTAATCCCGTGTTCTATGATTAATATATTTCCTGATCTTGACGTGTTCACAGTAAATCCTAGAAATCCTACTCGGTGCCTAGCGGATTAAATGAAACATGCATCATTATTATTATTACTCTTAGTACCAAATGGAACCTCAAGTCCTTCCCACCTCACCCATGAGGAAAGAACCCCTGTACTCATGGCTAAGAGGTTTGTTGATCCAGAGATCGAAAACCCAGTTCTCAGCCTGTAGCCTAGTCACTGGGGAGTACAATAATAAAACGGACCTTAATGTACTGAATTTCTTCTCTTTTATATCGGAGTGCAACACTTGCTGCACACATGCATTTTAGTAGCTACAATCATTATATTATCAGGTATATTTGTTGTAGTTCAGGGTTGTAATTCATATGAAAGAACAGGTCTTATTCGTGGGCTGAAAGAAAGTAAGTTAGGAAACGTTAGCATAGCCTAATAACGCTGCTAGCGTCGATTCCCTTATTCGTTTTCGTACACGGGATTCGTGTAAAGTGTACGTTATCGTCAGATTTTAACCAAAATTGGAATCTGTCAACAAACGTCAGCAAAAATTCTCCGATATTACTTTTCATTA
Organism: Zootermopsis nevadensis; assembly: GCF_000696155.1. Next base: position 708,043 of record NW_019060210.1, read on the forward strand.
CAACCCATTCTGTAGTTCTTGAGCTGCTACATGTGGAGAGACTTAGCGAAATTAATATTCATATTTCTTAACATTTTAGTTGAGAACTGGGCAGGAATAACAGGAAGGGAATATCAATTTCCTCCTACAGGAGAGTGTATTTCTGAACATTTTAGTTGAGAACGGGGCAGGAATAACATGAAGTGAATATCAATTTCCTCCTACAGGAGAGTAAACCGCGAGTTATTCTTTCCACTGCCTTAACGCAATTTTATTTAGGTTCGCGTAGTAGTTTCGTTTTGTACGGTTTTTGTGTTTTTCATTCTGCCATTGGTTTCGGACTTGCACTGCGTTCGGAAAACTTCTGGTAATTCTGGTGAGGTCAAGAGGAGTTTATGGGGTCGCGCCTGATGACCCGGTGTTGCTTGTGCGGCGGCCGGAGCCCCAGTCCAGATAACGGTCACGCCTTGCAATAATTGGCCCGAGCGGCTTTGTGCGTGAGAAATAGGCGCAGAGGTCATCCGGACTTGATTTACGTGCTGTTCTCAGAGTTAATGAATGGACTGCAAAGGTAGTCATCAATAAATATCAATTTAATAAATTTCTTTCCCTGGGCTTAAAGGTAACAGGCAGTACAGTCCGTTTGAAAAATGTGTGCAACACAGAACGGTTAACAATCACTTTGAAACGCACATTTTTAAAAATAAAAGTATAATTCAGTCTCTTCAATTCGTAAGTGAAATGAACATGGGCATGTTTTATGTTACAAGAATGCATTACAAAAACCCCTAATTCGAAAGCAAAATCGAACTATTTTTTTAGAGACAGTTCGTATTTTGTTCGTCGGGATAACTCGGGATGGTTTCCATAGAATGGATGTCAGGTGTTCGATTCCCGACAGGGGGAAAGAATTTCTCCCTTCGCCACAACAACCATACAGACTCACAATCTGTTTACGTCACGTAAATAATAACACAGCCGTTTAGCGGCTCAATTTACACCTGGGTTTAAATGCTTTCCTCGGTACATTCTTTTCATTAGGTCTGAATGTAATTTAAGTTCTTCCATTAGACTAAGAAACACTTCTCACAGCCATGCAGAAATGGGTAAAATTATTGTTTTGTGTGTCTCAATTCGTAGTGATTTGGTAACAAGACGAAAAGATATAGGCCTAGCTTCTTAATTCAAGTTTTCTCGTGTTACTTTCCTCTTTCTTGAACCGTGCACCTTCTTTAAACATAAATATTAGGCCTAGGAGTGTAGAGGCATCTAATTCTTTGGTATAGTCTCCATAATTCAGATAATCACGAGTTCCCTAGTCTTCCAGGCTCTGACGTCGTGCAGACTTGCAGGTGATTCGGGACGTTTTGAAGGAACGTATCACATCTGCAGGACGAAATTTATAAATAGAATAGGACGTTTCACATTATCCTGAAAGAGGTTTAATAAAACATTCTGTGCAGTAACAACATCTTTCCACCTCTTCCGCAAATGAATGCGCAAACACAATAATATGCTGAACTCGCTTTACCCTGAAGATGGAAGCGATAAGTTCCACCGAAACGTTGGTAACTACGTACAAGACCGCGCGGCGTCACAACACAGAAGACCGACAATGACATCTTCACCGCCGCGACAACTTCGAATCCCAACGAGTTTCCGACGTTGCGGGACTCAAAATTTCATCAAAGCGCCATGATCGGCCACACATTTTAATGTCATTCTCTTATTTCATCAAAGCGCCATGATCGTCGCTGATCACTTTCTACGGGAATTCGGCCACACATTTTAATGTCATTCTCTAATCTATGCCTGTAACTAATTGACTTCAAATACTGAATACTTGGCAGCCACAGATTCACAGCCGCATTTGAACAAGCCAGGAAGCGAAAGTACGTGACATGAAGTGTTAGAGGAATTGTCGAAACTTCCAACTTTATGAACAGAACAGGACAACTGTTTCACATTACCCCGAAAGCGCTTTAACAATGATATTCCTTGCAACAGTAATAGCACCCCTCTAACTCCACCCCGCAACTTAATGTGTATACACAATAGTTTGTGGAACTTCACTCGTGTTCTGGTCGGCGACTCACGGCATTAAGCGACACGACTGCTGGTTGCTATGGTGATTGCTGACTGCGATGAAACACTCTGGTATGGATCATTTAACGTGCTATGTATCACGATCTACAGTTCCCGGATAAAGAACGCTGTATCACGCGCGATGCAAACATTTTGTTCATTGAGAGTGATTAAAAGTTCCACGTTCTCGACGCACTTCTTTCGAACCTGACAGGAACAAAAATACGTATTGTAATACAGTACACTGTTTTTTCCTGTCTGACGTAAAACTGTCAGGCAAGAGTCATGAAAATTCTTGAACCTAAAAAAGTGCGATCAATAAACAATAAAAACTTTATGAATGATTTCCACGAACACTACTGGAGCATCAATCTTCTAAAATTATATTGATTCCCGTATTGCACGGGTTATAATTTCGAATCAAATAAATTCACCCACACACATATTCAGTAGGAGTAATAATTTTATTCTGAACCCAAGGGAGCTTATCCAAAAAGGAGAAAAAAGGGAGTTTTGTGCTGAAGAAAGTCGTGACTTATAGGCCTGTTATTCTCGTACTGTTGTTACATATTGTAGTTAAATAAAAACTTTTAGTTTGGATTTAAAAGTATCTCAGATGGGAAGAAGGCGACTGCTTATTATACTATTTTTTGACAAATCTCTTCCAAAGTGGGGGTTGCTGATTGAATTTATCTGGCTCTGGATAGGGGTCCATTGAGAGCAGCACAGGTTTCCGAAAAGTTCCGGAATACATTTTATAATAAACGAAGAATTTATCTATGCCTGTAAGAGAACAGATAAACTAAAGTAGGTTAAAGCAGAAGTGTACTTACCGACTGCAACAGAAACTGAAGGCGACCACCATACATTTCGCTCTCACAAAAACCTGAAACAAGTGACGGAAATTTATGTCAGGAGCTTTTTCGTGGTATTATTACAAATAGCTTTACATTCTAAAAATCCACGGAAAACTGATTTGTCCTGTGTGACCTTCATAACAGTTTCTCATCCCTAAGGGCGTCACGAGTGTGTCAGCGATAACAACAATAGCCATGAGATGAAAATGCTTCGGTCCAGCGAGAACGTATGTAGTAATAAAACTATAACACACGGCTCACTGGATCTCTCGCGTCCCCCCTGCATCCAGCGTTGAAAGCTGACGAGATAATCTTCGAAGCACTGACTCATTCATGCCAGGGATGACCATCTTATGTGGCACAAGCCTACGGATATTTCGCCCTTGGCTCCTGGATCACTGTAAGTTTTAACAAGCCTACAGACCTACTGTAAATGCAATACAACTTACAACTGAAATTTGTTTGCCAAGTTTTGTCCATAACGGTTTCTGTCTTATACCGAAATGCCCCGTGACAAAGCACAGTTGTTTATTTCCACGCACAAAGTAGGTAACGGTCTACGCGTGTTCCATAGTCTTTTTCGTACTCGGGAGGTCCCACGTGCGATATTCGCCAAGGGTCCCGAACTTCGGAGTTTTGCTCAGCCCTTCAAAAAATTGTAGCAAAAACCCCTTGAAGTGGACCAAGACAGGTTTTCTCACACATTCAATTCATCCCCCCCCCCTCAACGCTGTATGACCTGCGCATTTTTAGAAAGCGTCGTTAAACAACTCAGTTACCAATCAACATATGATTCTCAGAATCAGAGTGCATATCACGATCTAATCTATCTACGAGTAGTATGGGCTATGTTGAACGCAGTTTTCAAATTATATTTTGTCCTCGATATTTGTCTAATCATATTCCTGACAGGTCTTTCAACTACTGAAGCAATTTGTTGGTTTTGGCGATATTTGATATGCGCAATCTTTATTGAAGCTTCCACAGGTCATGAAACTGGGCTTCAAAATCCAAAAGCAATGACAAAACCTTTAATGAAGGAGAATAATGAACTGTTAATACGTTCTTTTTTTAAAATTTCAATGTTTCGTGAAGAATATTCACTGTAAAGTTCCCTGCTTTGTAATTTACTCCTTCTCCTAGCTTCAAATATTCTGCTAAAATAAAATTTGAGATTCTGACAATGGTAAAGATGACGATGATGTTCATCTGACTTGTGACGCCATGTAGAATCGTAAGTAGAGACCAAAACGTCGGAGAAACATACTGCCTCCATCGTCAGGCTACGAAATGAGACTACATGGCGTCGCAACCTAAAACAACAACAATATCTTCTGTTGAACTCTGTTCTGAAGCATTCGCATTACCTGGTCTTTTCTCAGAATAAAAGAATGCCTTTCGCTCATCAATACAAAATAACAGTTAAAGTTGTGGGATAGGTATTTTAAGTTCTAGTATTCGGAAGGAACGAAACGTAGATATTTGAAGTTCTAGTATTCGGAAGGAACGAAACTAATTCTAACAATTCCACGGTACATAATGTTCCTTCGTAGGCAACTGTTATTCCGCTGGCCACAAAATTTCCAGAAGTTTCGTCACCATATTTACAGAAACTACAATCGAACCAGCTAAACGCAATCCGTAACTTCGTACCCTATCTCTCAAACAGCCATTTGCATTCTATCCTCCCTTTTACTCATACGTCTCCCAAATGGTTTCTTTGCCTTGATGTACCAGTAGCCAGCCTATTGTAATGTGAATTTATTTCTCATTTCCCCCATGTGACCTACACGCCCTCGCCTGTTTAAACAGCCATAAATAAAACGTTTCTGGAAACATTACGTGGGAATAAGAGTTCTTTGACTTTTAACAATTTCACGTACTGTTTTTTTTTTTACAGACAACTGCATTTTTACATTCAGTTATACCTTTGCTGGTGTATGCCCGAAGCAGGTGGAAGCTACATCAAAAAGTAATATTTGATGCGTAACCTCTTCCAGAACCAATGCAGGGCGTGTATCAAAGGACACGTCCTATGAAGGAAGTGCGGTCAGTACGCGAGTGTGGAGTATGGTCACATCGCCTGGTCACTGACCTGGCTCCGTGGTGTGACGTAGGCTACTTCAAACCATTCGTGTGACAATAATTGGTAGGTCTGTTGAGCGGTATAGTCTATCGCAGTTCATTAGGCGCAGACAGAGGTTGTAACTAACACCACGGAACAGAGTCCTTCTCGAGAACCTGCATGTAACTAACACTACGGAACAGAGTCCTTCTCGAGAACCTGACAGTCCTTCAGCTTATGAAAAAATCCCTCGCCTTGGAACTAAAAGATTCGTTACCGTGATCACAAGAGCTTGCCACCTGTCCCTATCCTAAACCACATTAATCCAGTTCATACCCCTCCACCCAACACCATTAAAGTATCATTAGTGTTAATATTATATATCTACAAATATTATTTAAATAGTTGTCTAAATATTTTAAGAGAATTTGGGAATGGTCTCTAGGCATAAATAGAAACGCACGAGAGCGATGTTAATGGTTGAGTAGTTATCAAAATCGTTTGTCTGTTAGTGTGTGCGTGTGTGGTGAAACACATTCTGCACTGGCATACCTATATAAGTCTAGTCTACTCGAGAGATCCAATCTGACTATCAAGATTTATACTTTACTTCTAAATTAAAACACATTTTAATAAGTAAAGTTAAATGTCTCCTGATGGGTACTCATAGAACATGACGCCATATAAATTCAGTGTTACATATAAAACATTCGTATTGGCGGTATTTAAATAGAAGCTGGGCAAAAACACGTAATGTTACAGAGAGAGACGTTACAGAAAGGTTATTAGAGATACAGACTGTTATATTTTTTAATTGCTAAATGTTATCAGCTTTAAGACAATTGAAAACAAACGTTAAGTGTCGCATCATTTATTTGAATATGAAAACAAAGCCTAAACATTAAGAACTAACGCTGTTTATTGGCGTATGGTGCACCTCAGTCTAGAATTGAGCTGTGTTCAATATAAGATAAAAATAGAAAGTAAGAAACGAAAACGCATATAACAACGTAAAACTCTGTATTGTCCAAAACAACAGCTTCTGTGTAAGGTGTTTAAATTAACAGAATATTGATTAAACTAATACGAATTTCCCTTGAACTTTTCTTAAACCTGTAGCACCAATGGGAAACACAAATAAAAATATTTACTTGAATGACTCATTAAAAATTATCACTTCTGAGAGCGAGAAGTGAACGGAGGATAATACTACACGAAGTTACGAGAACGTACAGCGACGACACCAACTATTGTATTCTTCAACGGCTCACAACAGGCTTCAACGATAGGCTTTAGTGACGACGGTGACGAATCTTCGAGTTTCATATCGATACGTTACTTCCTTACCAGATTAACAGTAACAACCGGCTCAGATGTTTGCTAGATTTGATAAAACTCAACACAAAGTGAAGCTTAATAAGAAAGTTTCCTTCCGTACTGCCTCAAAATTAGCGCATTTCTCTTTATAAGGTATGTTCAGTGTATCATTATATGCGTGTGACTGATTATACCACCGCCCTCTGAGATGAACGATTGTTTGACAGTCGTTCATCTTCGGAGTCGATTAGTTGAAGTTGTACACACGATTTTCGACAACCGCATATAGGTCCTGGTACACTGAAAGACTCCAAGGGACGCATAAATATCCACGTCGCTTGTCAGTTTAGGGTCATGGGGACGAATGTTCTGTCAGCAACCTAATGCAGCACAGCGTTCAGGTTTATCGAATATACAGGACCACAGCTTGGTAATTACTAAACAAATACAAAATATAAAACCAAAGAGGGGAACTGCATTCAAATATGGTGTACCCAAACACATTACGGCTACCCAAATATAAATCATCTGTGTGGCAAATCTGTTCTAGTGCCATGACCGTGCTTGTTCATGGGACATGGACAGCGTAGGTCTGCGTCTCAGTTTATGCATCTAGACAGCCATTTCAGACTGTGGAACTTTTTCAGAGATCATATTATTAGGTGTATATATTAGCATCCTGTTGCTGGTTAATTCGCGAAACGCTATGTAAGACTATAAACCCGTCGTTTTATGTATACTTAACTTTTAACAATTGTATAATAACTGTAATTACCTGATTATTACAAGAGACGTAAAGATGCAGAAAGAAAGACAAAACCTAGGAAGGAAAGAAGCCCTTTGCCGATACAGATTGAATCAGGAGACATACTACCTCCCATCTACATCGGAAATCCCTTGCGATCGTAGCTGATTAAGTTACAGAATATAAAGCGCTCTCAAAAATCAACGTCGACTCCAATTTAGGACTTGTGCAGGGGATATACAGGATACAACATCAGAGAGATACACTCTTTAACACCAAGTTTAATGTTTAACAAATACGTACTTATGATGTTAAGAATTGCATAAAGATGGAAGGGTTCACAGGCAAAGTTGCTGTTTTGCTGTGATGAGCCCTCGGATTACGTCATATCAGGAAATACCAACTGTTTTTAAATTGCAATAAACTGCGTTTGCTGTCACCCTCAGATGTTTTGCCCGCGATAGTTTGCTGTTGTGTTAACTCATCAATAACAATCAGCATTGCAGGTAAGCACTTATAAACAAAAACCTAATTCACTTTGTAACAACCCTGCACTGGCTGTTTACGCATAACTTACACTTGGTGATAGGTAGACGGCTTCTTACAACAATCATAATTGCTTCTCTCCAACAATAATTAAAATCGATTCGTCAGAGGATGAAGAAATATCACACGAAATTTTAACAAGTGGAATTTACAAACCCTCTCCTATTTACATGAGTTCTAACGGAATATTTATTATACTGTCACACCGTCTGTTGGAAATGTTATTTATTTGTATTATCAGTCACCTATTATTATACTTTCACACCGTCTGACACAGCGTCTGTCCATGAGGCATACCTTATCACTGAGGATCATGGTTATTCTCTAACCTGATTCTTGGTTGGTCTCAGAGTAAATGTACTTCTTATTATACTTGGTAGAGCACAGTTAATCCAGTAAAGTAGCTCGCTACAAACATTTACATTTTCTGCACGCACAGAATTTTTCTAGTCGACAGTCCCTTTAGACCGGCTCTGGGACCCACCCAGGTGGACGTGAGAACTCATCTTCAAGCTCCGTCCGCTTTACTCCCTGCGGGAAAGCATCACGTTAGCATCGCTTACGAGTCTGGGCGGTTTGGGTGTGACGGTGAACAGAAAAATCAGTGCTTCTTAGCATAGGAATCGAATTCCAGTCGCCCAACCCGCAGGGCAGTGACTCCGCTGAGTTAAACTGTCTCTTACTTATGCCCAGAAACAGACAGCAACACTGATAATTCATCTCTAATATCATTACATGGATGCACGTATTTATAGCAAAGTAGACTGATTAGTTATGCCATGATCTTCTTGCTTGGTATTATCCACATGTTCATGCAGTTCGTCAAAGGAAAGAGGTTGCCCTGGTCTTTTGTTCCTCAGAGTCTAATACAACTTCATGGGAAACAGACTTCCCGTCTTTCTAAAGCGATTCTCATCACTGCTTCCTTTGACGTGATATTCTTTACAACCTGTTGTGTTTTACTGACAAACCGATTCAGTCACTTCCTTTTATAATTCTGTAATCTACCTAGGAGATTAAAATTATTTAATTAATTCGAAATTCGTCACTTTGTAACCCATACACGAGAAGACTCTCGTCATTCGATGTTTCGTTTTAAAGGATTACATTTTATCAATGGTCCTTCACTCTTCTCTCTCCCTGCATATGCTTATTTGCTTTATTCAATGACCATCACAAAATATCAATACTTCCAAGCTTCAACTTCCTAATATGCCTATGATAAAATTCATAAGAGCCCTGTAGCTACATATCGTTTGAACGTATTTAAAAAATCTCATGGAAAACAGTTCTCATTAGAATATGATAGTATGCTTAGTTAATCAAGAGATTCTAAGCTTTTTACTGAACCCGATGGTCAACTGTCGTATTCACAACCCGCCACCGGTTCTCATTCTCAGCGAGACTAATCCCACACCTTTCCACCCTACTTCCCTATGGTAACATTTTAACACCATCCTCAGATACACGCCATGCATCTGAAGTGTATAATATAACATTTTAATTAAAGTCTTGTAAATATTTTGTTTAGTTTTCCTCGCAAATCTTATCGCGGCCTAATTTTCGTGCCGTTTCAAATTTATTGTCCTGAATTAGTAAAAAATGTCCGCACTGTAGATGTAAAGCTAAGGGTTTAGTAAGAGGCACTTGTGAGCGTATTTTAAAGAACTATAAGGCCTAACAGCACTCTGGAGAAAACGGATGAAAACCACGAAGAATCTTAGTCGGGATATCCCGTTGTTTGGTCGAGATTCGACAGACACCCATTGAATGTAAGTGTGGAGGAGTGACAGCCAATCAGGCTGCACTACAGACTCTGTTGCAGCCGTTAAACAATAACAGACCGCCGACCTATAGGCTAGCGCGCAGTTGCACGTGCAAAGCGAACACACCGCTGTGCTGTCAGTTGCGTCACGCCTTAACAACTTACAAATAATTATAAATTAATGCAGTACCAATTAAATTGGTAGCCGTAGTAGAAAAGTTAATGCTGTGTGTCAGAAGTAACAATAAAACCAAGCAGAACCATTGTTAACTGACAGTGAACTACTTCAATCAATCTATTATGAAACTCAGGCGACTGAAGAGTGAGGAAAGAGGGCGTGGGCATTCTTTCCATTGTTACCACAACTCAAATGTTAATAATCAGGGGTTACCAAAAAAGTTTTATCTACAAGTGAATTTGGTGGAATGCAATAATTAGACTACGATCGTGTTCTAGCATCTGTTACACGAACTGGATCACGTGGAAATATCGAGACACATGGCAAATAATCGGACAGTTAAACTACTAGACACTTTAAAACTCGAAATGAATATTCTAAAATTGTCACGAGAAAACCACAAAACAAACCCTTACGAGGGAACTCTCCCCCATTGGGTGGTCGTTCCGAAAATGTAGATTCCTAAGGCAAGCAATTGACGGATTTTCATGAAACTTAGTATGAACATCATTCCTCTACAAGCCACTCCTTACTTAAACTTAATACTTTCCTACCATCAATAATACCAACACGGTAGATACACTAGCACCACTGTCGAATCCTAAAATTTTGAGTTGTAAGAGAGTTTTATAAGGAATTATATCGTTTCAATGAGTTTTTTTAATAATAGCGATATTGAACCTTCGCGTTTTGTAACCATAGCATTAGTTATTTCGTTAGTTATATAGTTAAAACTACGCGTTTTAAATACTACAAAATTTGTTATTGGAAGTTATTACAAACTCAGAATTATTAGGTAGTATCACATTAGTTATTTAAAATGCAATAGACATGCACGTTTCGACGATTTCTTATTTACTACAAAAGAGAAAACTAAAAATTAATATGGAACCAGACAAGTGATACTGACAACTTAATCCACGCCAAACTTTACACATCCCTAGAGTCTTATATATGCATGTATTACTATTTGGTAGAACAGACTTTTAGCACGAGAGGGCGTATCTAGATCTATTTGTTCTACATGTTACGTGTCTATTGTTTCATATAAATTTCCGGCTATTAAGATGTAGGCTTTCAGAAAAGTCGGGTAGCTACGTTGTTCTGAATGGTAAATCGCCACCTGACTGATAGCAAGTAACTGATCTACTCACCTTTCACTTGTCAGTCAGAGTCTAAGTAGTTTAACTGGATAGTTCATAAACTGTTTTAAATAAGGGATCACTTGAAACTGCGTCTTGATCACACTCATGACAAAAATATCCCACACTAAATTTGTCATTGAGAAAGTGTCAATTCTTAATCTGTCCTTTGTTTCGCCAGCCAATGTGATCATACATTTAATTGCATGACTACGCAGCATCGAATTTTAGGTCAGAGGTCACTGTGAAAGGTGTTACATTTTACGCGCCGATACGCAGTTACAAGGCGCGAAGAGTAGGATGGGTGAGTCTTAGAGAAACAGAACATGAAGATGCAAACTAGATTAAAATGTCTAAGATTATATACTGTGGCGGATATTACTTGATCAAACGATTGAATATTATTTTCTCAAGAAAAATTCTGCACAGTAGATTTAATTAGTAAAAGCATAATGGTTCATCGCTTGTCATTAACTAACAGAAAATGTTTATCCGGTTGTAATTTACATTTTACACAAATTTATATTTATGAAACATTTCAGGTTTTCAAAATGTCTGGTATCACAAATATTTTCAGGTATCTACACTGCAAATGGGCACAGTGGACTTGCTGTTAACACGAATTAAGAACGACAGTCAGTCAGCTGGCAGCTTAAAGTCGACTCAACTGCAATGGTTATTCGCGGCTGACAACACATTAAATAAATCACATACTGAAACACGCATCAGCATATAGAAACCAGTCTGAAAGGTTAAAATATTTTAGGCGGCGACAATAGGTAAAGTGTCAACTGGACTGTATGGTGACCATCACCCACGGTTTGCATAGACAAACCTGCAGCTACCGAATACATCTGGTGCTTTAGTCCTCTAGAACCAAAGTCATTCGGGAAGTCCATATGTGCGACAGGGACATAAACCAGTAGTTCGTATCGCTCAGTTAATTTCAATACGCGAATTTTGGAGGCAGACAACAGCTGATTTTAATTCTGAGTACGTCTTCTACCCACGCCAGTTGCTTGGAGTGCCCATCGCATAGCAAGCAGCTTAGCTGTCTAACCGTATCGCCTTCGCGTACGTTAAAAGCATACAGTCAAAATAGCAGAAGCTTTCAAAGGGCACACACAACTTTCTCCCAGGTTTATTTCACAGGATTCCGACTAATATTCTGAAGAAGCCAGGTTCGGATATCGGCTGGGGTACAAGACATTGCCATCTCGACCCGATCCATTTCACACTACGCGTCTACCTTGATGTTGAGGTCCTAGAATGCGCGAGGTTCTTAGACACAGACAACTTGACATTTTATGACAAAGTAGGGATGATATGGACATGCTATAACTCTGGCGGAGACCCAGGTTCGCTCCTAGGGCAATCCGCGTGAGATGTGTGACGGACGAAGTGGAACTGGGGCAGGTTTTTCTCCGAGTCCTTCGACTTTTCCTGCGAATATAATTCCATAACTGCTCAATATTCGGCCCTATAACATCTGGGGGATGGACAAAGGGCCTTTCAAAGGTCGCAATTTCACAGGGACAGTCTTACTCCATCGCAACAATAAAAGAAAAAGGATGACATGATATGAGAGTGTATACTCTCAGTTTGAACTGTCTACACAACTGGTGGAGTTTTACCTCACCTGTATCCAGGGACTTGCCGACGAAGAACACGGTAAATGTAATTACAGTAAAGAAACACATCACTGGATGTTGTCAGTGTGGAGTCTACAACAAACTCCGCGCTTGTCCCTTAGTTCTAAACAGAAATGCTAAGAAACTTGCTGCTGCTGTCCTGTGCCCCAATTCCACAAACTGCACGAAAAGGGGAGCAACTCTTTGAAATTTCTTTCAGTGCAAAACTGGCTACTTCCGCTTTCGCCTATGGCTCTCAGAATTTAAACCAAGTACTGAAATTTCCGCACATAATTTTACTAAGTCCAACATTGCGAATGACAAGACAGCGCCTTAAAATAGTCCACGACCACATCTTAAATCCTTACCTACTCATGATCTTTGACCCACATCATTCGACGCTGTTTATCTGCATCAACATTTGAAACAGTACCATCAAAAAACTCAAAATAAATTAATCAACGATGTACAATAGCGAATTTATTTAAAGCATTTGGAAAAACGGAGAGGAGTAAGACAGATCGAAGCTCGTGACGCATTCGTATTCCTACTTACAACTCTGCCGAGCAACGGAGGAGGGTCAATGCCCAATTCGAGTGATAAAGACAGGCCACGTGTCGAGTTTAGCCATTGTTAATGGCGTCTTACCGACACGTATGCCGCAACACGGCGGGAAGGGCAACGGAGTTCTGCACAGTTGGTGGCCCGGGGCCTTGTGGATCGAGCACAGTACACGCATTAAGCGGGCCCGGCTTCGAGATCTGGCTAATAAAACAGTACAGTTCTGAACTGATTGATTAACACAGTACTCAGAACTGGCGTTTCAGACGAGGCAAGTAGTCTCGGGTTCAAGAACCGGTCAGTACAGTAAAGAGAAGAGGGCTTGCAGTTCTAATCGGTGACCAGACGAAGAGACCATAGAGTTCACATCAGAGGATCCTGGTGCTTCTTTCAGTCGGTAATTTGATGTGATGGGAGGGAGTAGTCGTGTCCTACTTTAAGGTACGTATTATCTTGGCACATGGATTCGTAACGATTTTACGACGTATAAGACTGTTCTGTTGTTACAACTCTGGGTTCCATACTATTTTAAACTGACTGAATTCAAACTCTAATATGCAGATGTCAGTAACAGGCAAAGCACACCTCCAGAAATTTGTATAGGGGATATGGGAGTAAACCTCCATACATTCTTAACCTCGGAACTCGATGCAGGTGGGCGGTAAGCTTCGTTATTCGACCGCTTTACCATGTGGATCGGACACAGTGTGGATTTCAGAGCAGACTTGGAAGCAGAAGCCAAGAGAATCGAACACACAGTCAGCCACTTTCATGGCTGGTTATCCCAGCTCATCCCAAACAGACCATGTGTAGAGAGTGAAGGGGCAGTTCCATGTATTCTTAACTTCATTCAATATAATTAAACGTTCAACTTCAAGCTTTACTCTCGAGAAAATAAATGCAGAGGAAAATGGGTCGACTTCAGTGCCGTTCCGGACGTTGTGGGGAAAAGCAGAAGCCCTTGAATCCAGTCAGTTTACTAGTTCAGCTACCCCTATCCCAGTAGGTGGTAAACATGTATGTTAAATCTTGTGAGATTTTGTGATTAAGGGAGATATCCAAACTGTCGCTGACTGACACGGTAGGTATCCCTCCCAGTCTAAACAAACAGCTCGCTGATTGCTTAGATTACGTGGTGCAGTGCTTAAAGCGGGTGGGGTGGGTTCATTAGCTAATTCAATGACTACCACGCGGGCTGTTCATTTACTCAGATCGTTTACTTGCAACGACGGAATCAGCACCGGTCTAATACGGAGTGCACATTTCTTGTGTGCAGTCAGAGAGATCTTATGCGTTCGTTGCATAAAGTGAATAAAATAAAAACTACAATGAGAAGAGCATGTCTGTCTGTCCGTCTGTTTGTGCGCTACATTTCCAAAAACACCCACATAATTTAGAATAAATGTTGCACCAAGAGTTTATATACGATAACTTGCTTAGGAGATTATAAAGTGTTGATCCAAATTTGTATCTAATAATCCCCATTTTATATCAAGCTTAAATCTAGCATGCACAAGTTTTATGAAGACAGAATCACTACAAGAAATTGTAACCTAAAGCCTAACACTAAGTGTAGTTCTCATTACGATCTATAAAATTTATTTGTAATGATTTTGGGCCATGGTATGTATTTAAAGAAATACGAATATTTATTGTTTATGACAAAAAGGATATATCAGCCCAATGCAGCACATAAAAGCGCAGTAACGGCTTTTGAAAATATATGTTCTCAAATCAGATTGCACCTTTCCACTCTCGCCATGAGTTCTTTGCACAGCTACCATGTATTTAACAACACATACCACTCACTGGAGGATATACACACTGCAGACTCCATATGCTTTAATATCTCAACTCATTTTAGGGTGATGAAATCAAAAGGCACGTGAGAGGAGAGACATGTAGCACGCACGAGAAAAACGCATATAAAATCTCTGGAAATTCGTCGCCTGAGGCCAGGTTGTGAAAAGAAGGATAAAATACGCCATATCTTCCGGATTTCATGATGACACTAAGCTTCTCACATAGGGATACTTACCTTTTTTTAAAATAAATTCAACAACATGACTGAAATGTTACGCGGCTGTACGCACGAGAAGATTTTTGTGAATTTATTCGTCGTGAAAGCTTTAAATGTTACAAATACATTTTTGAATTACTCTTTGTTTGACATACCTATCTTCAGTGTACAAATTAACACCACTGGCATAAATCCTTGAACGATAAATATATCGCAGACCCTCTGTTTACATCGGGCTGCAGAAATACCCCATCATCCTCAGCTAACAGTGAAATTTACTTTTAAACACCCTATCCAATCCATTCTGGGCCTTGGTTGCTGAAGCATGGCGCCCTCTCCTGACAGAAGTAAACAAGCAGCTGCGAAAAGGGATCATTCCAACGAAGGCCACCTTGCAAATATAGGATTACCTATAACCCACAGCTTCACTCTCAAAATTCTAGCGAAATACGGCAAGGCATAGGACACATGTACATATAGACTTTTTTAATTAGAATCACCGATACTATGACCTCCCAGAATATTGACCTTTCCTCCTGGGACACTCTGTATATATATATAATCTGATGATGTGACTCGAAAATTATCTTGCATAACGAACACAAAAGTCAATCCCACTTCATCTGAGCTCACGGTTTTAATATTCGCCACTGTACGTTGCAAGCGCATTGGACCATACTCTGTGTTGTGTATTTATAGCTTCACAATTCATATGGCACGCTTGGTAGTCACTTAACAGTAAAACAAATTTTATTTTTCGTAACAAAGACGGAAAAATTTACAGATTCATTGCACACTGTAAATCGATTAAAACATTAACTGACTTTTAACCATAAAACATCAACACAACCACACACACGTCTCTTGTATCTATGGCCGTTCATTCACTCATTTTTCCATCCATCATTCAACCCCACAGTTATCAAAAGCGGAAAATTCACACATCGTTCAGATACCTTCTTTATGAACGAAACGGACAGATAGCCCATTTTAATATTGATTCAAATGAAACATATTAATAAGCGACTATTCCGTCTGAGTCACGGACATCTCAAATTCTTGTATAACACCAAGCACTGAGCAATGTCTCAGAACGTAAACAACGATGGATCACTACCACACGCTTGTCAGTGATGTCGCCGCCTAATTCGAAGAAAGTGGAGAATAAATTAACCCAGCCTTTTACCCTAGAGAGAGAGAGAGAGATGACGAATTCTGTGGCTGAAAACAAGTCCTTCAAAAACTTATAATTGGTTCCCCTCACCCATCTCTGCTCCACACAAATTTAGATCTGGAAGAGTCAGGGCTGTATCTGCGTTAGGAGCACAATCGATGTTGCACACAACAAAAATGTATTTCATAATGCCACAGCGTGGACCCCATGTAGAGGGAATCTTGAATTTACCCCCCACCCCCTAGTTAGGCTCTCTTTTGCTAATAGCTGATTCAACGGAACCTAACCCTGATATATCACACAGGGAGGTTAAAAAGTAGCTACTGCAAACATCCAAAATCGATTTAAACTCGTAATATACAGGCGTTTATGTCTTGTTATTTACAAACACCGACCTGACTGCACAGAATAAACAACACAAACAGAAATGACTAAGAATAAATTAATTTTATCCCATTATATGTCTTCGAGCAATCAATGATCACCCATATTCACACAAACAATTATTTAAGGCCGTTTAAACACCCAGTTCTTGATCGCAAACAAATGTTACGAAATTTTACTCAGCGTATCGGACTTAAACGGATTTTGTTGTAACTACCTAATCAAATAAAAATGGATACACGATTTAGAAGTTTGAATGTGGCGATATAGGTGAGGTTTGCTGAAACTGTGGCAAGAAAATCAGCGAAGTGTAATTTACATTTGGAGGTAGTACGGTAATACAGGGATCAGATGGGGCAAGACAGGCACTGAATAGGCAGACGATTGTACTGTACACCCGCACATGTTATATTTCTTTCGTCAAAAGTCTGAAAGAAAAATAGCATGTGGAAAATCTGGGAATAGACGGGAGGATACGAGACTGATCTTAAAGAATTTAGGTGTGAAAAAGTGGACTGGATTCACCTGGCTCAAGGTTTAGTGGCGGGCTCTTCTAAACACTGTTACAAATCTCCAATGATGGAACTACAAGAAAAGGGAACTGAACTTTTTTCCAACAATATTGACGGAAGAGACATTTCATTAGTGACAAACATGTGTATGCATTTATAACAGCGTCCATCGTTATGGAAGAAGATACAATGCTACAAAATTGAAAACGGGACCACCATTACGTTAAGACTAAATCAATTTTTACGACGTTCAAATATATTGGGCCTATTCAATGCACAGTGTGATTAAAATGTCCCCGTACACCCGCAAGAACAAGCATTGGGAGTGGGAAGTGATTCATAAGTCACTGTGAACTGATTCTGTATCCCTTCACTGGGAATTTTAATGAGGACGACAACACTGCCCACCCCTACTTCCAGCAGGGGTGTGCTTCACCGCACACGGATCATGTGTGCATGGTGATTCTGCCCGACGCTGTAGCCCGATTTTAGTCAACCTGATTTTGTCTGTGGGGAGCAATGGAAGCTTCAGTCTACAAGGACAATCGCTGAAGTCTCCGTCATCTGAAGGAAGCCTTGCTGCATTGGGGCCACCGCCATCAAGATTAAACGCGAAGACGCTTGAAGCACGTGGTGCCCACTTACAACAAATATTGTAGCTTGTAACGTAAGTAAATTCACCATAAGAAATATAACTGTGTTCTTACAGGTGCTCAGGGACTTTTCTTCAATCTCCCTGTAGCTTAAGCAACGCCAAGGTCTTATCATCATCATCATCGAAGCCCACCAAGTGCCTAAGGAATCATAGTTTCGTTCCTGATTTTTTCCCAGAAGAGGACAGAGAGCCATTTCGTGGTAGTTTCGTTGCTGATTTTTTTCCAGAAGAGGACAGAGAGCCATTTCGTGAAACTGAAAAGAGTTCTTCGCCAATTCATTAACAAATACAAGAATAAACAGAATCTGTGAAATCGTATCTGGTTTTATCAAAGATTTTCAATAGTGGTTGTTCATATAACGTGAGGGAACCGCACTGTGCCATCTAGGGAGTATCACAAGATGACTGACGATCAGTCACAAACTGACACAAAATTAACCAATACCAACTCAGCTATAAAGCAACTGGAAGTGTTTAATTTCAGTTATTTGCTAGAAATAAGTGCTGATTTTATACCAGCCAACTCATTGTACATCGCAAAGTCTACACTCAGAAGATGGCAGTCGAGAAATACCCTATTTACTACGAAACCGGAAGTACATTACCTTGTTCACAAGACAAGAGACAATCCTGAGCTATCCGAAACCAGTCCACACCCTTACATCACATTTGTTTAAAATCCGTTTCAATAGCAACCTCCCTTCTTTGCTTAGTTATTATATATTTATAAGTATAAAGAGTCAAGAACGAAGATATCATAAGCAATGAAACTAGATCACAAACAACAAAGATGTATTCACGCGTTACTTTCAAATGTAGTGATAATGCTGATAATCTACTATCGACGTTACTGTAAACAGCGATTATGCTACACACTTACGGAGGCCTGAAATGACCATTTGCCCAGATTTCTGTGATTTCACGATAGGAGCTCACAGTTCAAGTACTAAGCGAGAACGTTCCCTGGATGAGACGGTTGTCATAGATACAGAACTATTTGAATACAAAACTGAACCAACTTAACTGGACCTTTGGGATCCCGACCCCTGGATGCGCCAGATAAGCAGTCGCAAGGGGAGCGCAGGTCCGAGGTATAAAGCCGATCTACAGGGTAGACAAGCAAGATGTTATACGTACTGATATTTATACTCATATTCAAAAAAACGCTACGGCCAATTATACTACAGTACGTCGTACAAAGAACATTTACGCAACACAAAACATCAATCTTCCTAAACCCGCATTTTTACCACAGAATGTCGTGTGTGCTGGTTAACTCTTCGTATATTGAAGATTCTCGGTCAAAACGCTAACTACATTGACTGATGGACTGAAGGTTTTTCTCAGTTGCTCTATTCAGACCTTGAAACAAACCACATCCCTGCCAAATAACTATTATTAATCGTCCTGCCATTACGAATTTGACACAAAATGACCTAAAAAGGCAACACAATGCCATTACACAAAAAGCAGCAATATATTTTCTTCGTGCTGTTTTAGATACATGCATATCTGTCGAAATGTTTCATAAAAAAGTACTTAGGTCTTCATGTACGATGTGTTTTCAAAAACGTATCCGTAAAAAGCTATTACTAAAACACTGCTCAGACTAAAACAACACTTTTTTTAGTCTTTATATATTTCATTGGGTCGAATAAAATTTATCGAAACAACAGAATGAAGCTGTCACATGCACACATACGAACAGAGAGACAGACAGTCTATAGTAACCAGACAAGTGCGTGTCCTAAAAGCTGTATAATCCTTGAAACTTTCTATAAAAACCAAAACAGTTGCTTCGGATTGTGGGCACCCGGTAGTTTGTGTGTAATGGAGTTTCAAACTTGAATGTGCCCGTCCTAATCTACACGCGCAGTTCCATTCTTCCGGGCCCCTCACAACCCTTGCTGGAGCCACACGCAGTGCTTGTATGATCCATGCATGACGCATTATGCAAAGCTTATTGGTTCGGCCGAACCGTCCCTAGGGAGACAGACGGCTGTCGGCTCATTGTTACGACGAGGGAGTTTGGGAACGGTACACTGGGCAGGCTGAAAAGCTAGGAAGGGCGCACAATGATGATTGTTGGAGTACCAACCCAAGACACTTCTCTGCAGGGTGTATGGCTTCCATATAGTTGGGGGGTTCACTTGGATTTCCTATCCACCGTTCTACCACCACCTTTACCATCACAAGCATCAGTACGACAAAAGGAAGTTCAACCTCTGTCAGATACGGAAGTGCCTAGTCCTCTTCCTTAGCTCCATGAAGATTTAACACAATGACTGAGGAGAAACAGGGAATTTCGAATTAAGAAAAAGAGACCTTGAAAGACAGTACTTTTCTTTATGATACACCTAGAACTGCACGTTATCAAGAGAATCACAGCATTACGCAATTTTTTTAGCACCCTGTACGCAATAGCCAACAGTGTAACTGCAAAATGACAATCATCGACAGTAAGATTTGAGGTTTTCACAGCGATGAGTCTGAAGATTTCTGTCTTCTGGGTTGTTGCGCCGTGTGGTCTGGTCGATGTTAACCAACGTTTCAGAGGTCATACTGCCTCCATCACCAGGGTTTCATCGCCCTGATGACGGAGGCAGTATGACCTCTGAAACGTTGGTGGACATCTACCAGACTACACGCCGCAACAACCCAGAGGATAGCAATTTTCAATCATCGACAGGTCTATTGGATGTAGCCCTAAGACGGGAGGGATCTTAGCAAAGACGGAAGATGCCCTTCCCAAAATCAAAGGCGAAAGGAAATAAAACTAAAATAAATAAAAAGCAAAGCAAACCAGCGTGATTTAAGATTCTCATAGCGGCGAAGATGTCGATCAAGAAGGACGACATTTCTATTCCAAACACAAGATTGGATTTTTCTAAAACCCAACCATTACAGTGTACCATTGGCGTTCGGTTCACTACTGGCAGTCTTTAACAACAAATATTTATGTTAGGCAAAAGACAGCAAAGCTTTATGATAACTGAGTACCAACGAGCGGGACATGCCTAACGCATTTGGAGATGAAAAGTTTGTTTATAATTTAGTCGGGAAGTCTGGAGGAGAGATTCCACTCGAGAGACCTGGACGTAATGTACGATTAGACAAAGGCCAAAGTGTTAGAGCAAAAAATAACAACGAACACATTTGGTAATTACGTGTACTCCGAATTCCTAGTTGTTGTTAATGGATTCCAGAGAGCTTCCAGCTTACACTCATTACAAGTTGAGTGTGCCCACTGCACGCACCACGGTACCAGACTTAACAGCAGATGAGTTCGTGCAGAGAAAGGCTAAGGTTTGAAAGGTAAAAAGAAGCGCATGGATGCAATGATAAGCTTAATCCAACCCCTCTGGAGCAAACGGGGTCATTGATGCTATTGGCTCACGTGCACGTCGTGATTCATACCGTTTTCACTTTCCAAATTCTTCTTCTTCTTTCCTTTTATCTCAACATCCCACCGTGGCTTAGTGTCCTCTAAATCTGAAAGCGTTGTTCGAAGTTTTAGGGGATATTCATTTCGATTAAATGAAACGACTGAAGAATAAGAAAGAGTAGGCTCTGGATGGTGGGGAGTTGGAGATGGGGGTGGATCCTTTGTTATGTTTTTTTTAATTTATATCAGGTTTTATATCTGCAATATACGAGCACGTTACCTCTGTGCATATCATCTGTCATTCGCATTAGGTGTAAGAATTACTAGCAGAATAAATACGTCAATGAAACAAGTATTACAGCCATTATTTGCTGGCGTAGTGAATGTGAGGGTGCCAAAACACAAGAACTTAAAAGTTAAAAAACATATCGTTGCAGTTTAATCCCTTAAATAAGCACGATTCTAAGATTTCTTTCTTATGCAGAATCGTTGAAAAAGAGATACAGTACCTAAGTCACTGAAAATTTCTTTCAATAGTTCAGAAATTAATAAATAAAATTCCAATTATTAATTACTCTGATGGACCATGCATACCAAGAGACTTCGAATAAGATTGTTAACAATAATTCTAGCACGATACCCCGAACTTCGACAATCGCGAGTTGGCACCACACAAATTTCTCACATCTAGTTATAAAGTAGAAAAATGGTTATTCACAAAGCATGGCACCTATGCGCCTATATTGTGTTGTGCTTAGTCAGGGTGATGGACCTTTCTCTTCTTGCCTGCAAGTATTCTCCTCACCATGTTGGTGAGACATGTGCTCGCACTAAGCTAGACAGCTCTAGGTTTGGTGATTAATCTCCCAAATGTGTTCTCAGCCAGAAGCTACCCCCCCTCCCCGACTCTGTGGTCCATTGCAACCCGTCCCACAGTATGGACGTCACGTGAATACTTTGAGTGACCATCCAATATGTCTGCGGTGCATTGTCAGCATTCCACTCCCTTCTGGGAAGACAACACAAATGTAGAAACCGCTCTCACACTGTCAAACTACTTTAGTGCCATCTCGCGTTCGAATTCGGCCTACACACACACACACACAAAAGGTCATTTATTGGTATTCAGGAGATCAAAGAGAATTTGAAATTTAGTTTAGAACACAGAGTTTGCCGGGATCCGTCCATTTTAATACGCTTCAGCAGCGCTTTCAACGATTCGGGGGGTTGATGGGGGTGGGAACATTAATTCAACACACCTCGCACTGTATTGGAAACGTTAAAAAAAGACTGCCATCCCCCCCACTCTAACTGGTTTGATTTGAAATCCAATTAAATCTAAACGTGTATGTTACACCATGGAGCTACGGGACTATGAAAGCTTAAACAAATGTTAACTTGCTGTCTGAATATAAATCTCTTGCACACCACACAAAATATTCGTGCCGCGTCCAGACCAGAAATGTAAATTTGTTTATTTGGCTGATGTAGCTGTTTAATAATTACATGCTATGCGTTCTAATTCGACTTAATGACGGAGCGAACCAACATTTGCAGTATTTAATACACGTTTTGGAATAAAGTTCAAATATTTGTCTTTCATTCTACAGGACTACCGCTGGACAATGCCCAGCTCATGCTATGTATTTCTGGCGCTAACAGAAATATTAGGACGCAGTGGCAGAAGGCTGGAGAAAATTACATAACGAGCTACATTATATGAACTATTTTCCAATTATTATTAGAAAGAACAAATCAATGAGGATGATATGGACGGGGCATGGGGAAGATGAGGAAACAAAATTATGGCTGATAGCTTGAATGGAAGAGATTATTCAGAAGACCTAGGCATAGATGGGAAGATAATATTGCAAGACTTGAAAGCTGTACGCTCTGAAGTGCACTGATAATCCAATGGTGTCACTGTTATGTCATAGGACGCTCTTGTACTAATGTCATCGTCGGTCATGCAGGTTGAATAAACCTATAGGAACAATAACTCCCTCCCCCGGTCCTGCAGGTTGAGTATCCCTGTAGGACCATTGACCCCCACCCCAAGTCATGCGTTTTGAGTACCCCTGCAGGAACACTGATTCATGGTCATTAAGATTGTGTATCCCGCGAAATTCGCGACAGACGGACGGACGGACAGACAGACACAGACAGGTCGATAACGTGTACTTCGCTCACGCTACAGCGCGAATGATACAGAAAATGGATCCTAAGACAGGGAGGGAAAGTGTGTGTCGGAATGATCCGGCTCAGGAGAGAAATCGAGAACAGTGGGAAGTAACCCAACGATAAATAAATTTTCAAAATCAAATTTTCTGCATTATGATTCATGTGGATCACGCCACGTTGTAACTATTCTAAAATCTGCCTTGCAAGAAATAATTAAACGACAAGTTTCTTGGGTAGAACGTCTTCGACTAAAATGCTATACAACAGTTCTCTGCCGACTGAACTACAGGCTTTTTAAAATCATTATAGTTGGTAGATGAGATATCAGTGATATTCAATTGGGGACCGAAATAGCCAACTGTCTCATGCCTATATGACAACTCTTTGTTAGTGGCAGATAAAACTCTTTCGAACAAGCACACTGTGTTTAAAACACCCTTTGTTACATAACCTCAATATGCAGTATTGATTTTGGTTGTGGAGGGAAGGACAGAGTTTTCAGCAATAGTCAGCTTGTGAGGGGAGCAATTTCATGAAATGAATGACACTAACGCCATTACGCGAGTGACGACTAATATACAATATGCAATTACTGTTACATAAGGCGCATGCGCACGGTGCTTTCACTACTCAATATTCACAAGCAACACAATGCAGTGACATATACATAACAGGGGTAAGATGGAAAATGGGTGAGATAATTTCTGCAGGTCCATAGAGCATAGTTGTATAGGTACATATTTAATACGGTCCCAGTCATATGGGCATAATCGCGTCATAAATAGAGACGGAGGTAAAATAAAGCACCGCATGACTCATTACAGTGTTGCCTACCTCTGAGGCGCGGTAAATGGTCGATTAGATAACCGGACTGCTTGTAATTCCTACGGAGTTCGTTCTTACACTAGTTCATAGATGGCATTCACATTGACTCACAATATTATGATATATGTTCATGTATCGAAGAACTTTCTTCGGATATTGACCAATGTCTGCAGTGGAGGGCTCTTACTGTAGCATCCATTAATATAAACAAAAAGTCACCCACGTCAGGATCATTGCCCAGTTGTTAAAGAGGGCCTGTTGATAATATATCACTTTATCAAATGGTCCTGACAGAGTAGGTACCATTTCTTTGTAGTCTCTGAAACGTCGTGGGATTATGTATATTTTGTTTAACAATTGGAATTATTTAAAGAGTTATATTTTGCAGCACAATATGGAAAATGATGTGGGGCACAAAATACCTTGAAACTGATAGGTCAGTGGATTCGTGACCTTTACCTACGATATTAAACGGAATACTTCAGTTTGGAAGTGCTTACTAGCGTAAATAAACTTCTTTTACAAAAAAGATAAAATGCTTCTCACTTCACCTTCTAGGTTTCTCGTATTTTAATGCTCTATGACGGTATTAGTACTTAACACCAGGCAAATAATTAAAAGTCTACTAGTACTTAACACCAGGAAAATAATTAAAAGTCTAACATAGCACCCAGACCAATCAGAGACTAGACCATTATTTAACCCTTTGAAACAAAACCTTAATAAATAACACTTAAAAATTCAGTTTCTTCCTAGAAAGGAACACAAAGCGCTTCCATTTCAAAATATCTATACTCTCTGTGGAAAATAATCGCTGTTTATTCTGAGAATCACTATTGGGGGAAATGCACTCATTGAATGTTAAAGTAGGGAATACATGAAAGTTACAATTACGCCTCAAATACATCATGGGAGTTCAAGGTGAAATTTTATGTTCTCACGGCGAAAAGTACGAAGATTCTGCCAGACAACACGGCGCAGTATCCCAGAAGACAACCATCTTCAAAACAGATCAAGTTTAACGGTTTAGAAAGATAAATGACTCATGATTTTATGCTGTATAATATATGCACTGTTAATTTCGTACGTTAAGTATAGAAATTACAGCCAATACAATCAGGAATCTGTGACAATGATAATCTCTGATTATAAATAATTTCTAACTGAAAGTCAGGCCAATGAGGTACGTACGAATACAGGAAATGTGGTAGGCCTAAAGGTAAAGTTGCATTTGTGTCTAAGCCACACAACATGAAGCAGGCGTTGTGGAGGAAAAGATTCATGCTACAGCCGTTCTACCCTCGCAGAAAGGTAATCCTGTAGGCAGACTACTAAATGCAGGATTACACACAAAAACAAAGTTTTAAGTTGCGACAAGATTACACGAAAATTTGTAGCGACACAAGACTCACACGTGAATGGTTCACACACTGAGTCGGAGACTCGGTGCGAGCCAAAGCCAATGTGAACCTGGTACCAAAGGAAACAGATCCCACCACTACCGAGGGTCTGACCTCCTCGGCTATCCTCTCTGTAACAAATCACTTCACAGACTGAGCTGAACCGGCTCACTTTTGCGGTTAGGCTACATCTTTATTTTCTGTTTCATTATATGGAAATATTCTAAACGTGAGTGACGGGTCATCGTCACGTGGCAGGACCATATTTGCAAGCTGAACGCAACTTGCATTTTGTCCTGCTGATGACAATGTCAACTTTGTGTGTATGTGTACAACTGCCCCCGGGTGCATCTGCATTCAGCGCAACGCAATATTGCGGCAAACACGAACCTGATGCCAATCCATCTATTACTGAAAGCGTAAATTACACAAACGATCAATTTAGAAGCGCGCTTGAGGTCAGGACTGTTCAGTACGGAAGCTGCCATCCCTTCCTCTTCACTAAACCCCTCCCTGCCTCCAACAGCCATTACTATTCTATGCATTTCAATGAAATTACCTTCCGCCGATGCCAGGTCAAGCTCGGCGTTATCATCACATATGTGCATATTGCCGTGCAATGAGAATCACTGCCATTTAACAAAGGATGTGTCCACTGGGAACTGCCATCACAAATGAAGACAAAATTAACAAAATTGCTTCTAATTACATTATAAATAATCAAGCACTGTAAGAAAGGGCCTTGCTCAGCAGAGAGACTGAGTTGGAATACAAGGAACATGTTCACATCCGTTACAGCTTAAAGAATACCTAAAAAGGATTGAAGTTATTGACCAAGAATGAGTCAGTCAGCCAATCAGTTATGGCGAAGTCGCCTATTTTTTGGGACAGCCATATATTTCTAAAAGGAACGAATACCAGGCGGTACTTGGTTGAGTATCTTCCTGAAAGGAAGAAAATGGTTTCAGTGATCATGTCTGTCTGTGTATCTTTGTGTGAACTCTGGGAATATATTTTAAACTCACCAACTGACGCAATTTCGGTATGAAAGTCATGCCACAGCGGAATAATCTGACATACCGAATTTTAGATGTCGACGACCAGAAATATTAACACGAGGGTAAAACAAAGGCTGGACGGACTTAAGAGATGCTTTATTCGAGGTGCAGAAGCGGAGTTTAATTTAGAGAAATCGCAATGTAAAAACTAATGTGGTAAGAGTTTAATATAAATAAATCGCAATGTAAAAACTAATGTGGTAAAGGACGGCAGGTTCAGGTCCAGGAACGCGTTTATGGGCGCTTTGTACAAATTACATAAAACAAACACATAACAGGGAGATACTGTCTGTTTGTCAGTCCGTTTGCAGAATTTATTTACGAAACTCAATGTATTTCGATTAAATATGGCACTGAAATAGAACGTCATGGTTGAATGACCAGTACTTCTGCTCCATGTTTGTAAGGTCACGAGTTCAAATATCGGCTCATTTTTTTAAAGATAACAATTGAAAAATATTGCAAATTAAATTATAGCATGCAAGTCAATGATTTTCATAGGCTATATACTGTCACATACATATTTTGGTTTTAAACGATGAGATATTTTTGAGAAATATTATTGAATTACATTCGAGATCAGAACCTGACAACCGCCTCTAATAACTGTGTATCAGTTCAGTCACGTTTATAAAGCAATTTAAATTCAATCCCGAACCTCTCCTTCAAATTCGACAAAGAAAATTGTGACTCATAGGATGTAACATGTTATTAATTTTCATTTAAAATCTCTATTTTCGCCAACTGAAATGCCTCCTTCCATCTAGCAATTTTCGCTCATCAGAAACGATTTGTGAATGCAATCAATTTCGCACTGACCGTACTCGGAACTTGATAAGCTTGGCACTGAAGATCCTCAAAGCCCACTTCAACAAAAGAACAGTTATTAACAAAAGTTTCCCCTCTCCAATAATAAATCTCGTAACAGGGTATATGCTGTCGAAACTTTTTAAAGGGGTAAGATTGTTAAAATAACGCAACAACCCTTTGATCCGTATGAAGGGGCAAGAACAGCTCTGAAGCGCCCTGAGGGATCTAGGCAATACTGTCCCTTATATTTCACAGCATTCATATTTAGCTCGTAAAATCAGTGACGGATCGTCGGCAAAATAGCAAATTACGGTTCACATTTCAAGGAACTATATTAACCACTGCTTCAGAACGGTTCACGACAGAAAAAGTTTTCCAAAAGAAAACGTATGGGGGACGGAGTTTGATTCGTTTCGAGTAGTTTGGTTTATTGAGTTTTTGGACTTTGTTCAACGTCCAATGTTAAAATGCGTAAGACGTTTCGAAAACCGGATTCATTTTCGTCGTCAGGTGTATGGGGCGGGGGCACCTACTCTGTTAAGTCAGTCAGAAAGAGCTAGTCGCTGTCACTGGAAAACGGTTCCAGATCCGTACGCATTTTAACCTTGGAAGATGGACAAAGCTCAAAAACCTAATAAACCCGACTATATCACACCATCGCCAGAACCTTATAGAATCCAATCGTTTCGAGTATTTTCATCGATTTCTAGATTCAGAAGCTATTGTGGGGAAGCCAATATACAGGGGCAATGTGACTCCAAAGTTTGTTTCTCCTCACAAAAAAAGAAAGATATTGTACTTTTCATAGAACTCTAAGTAACTCTATTTTGTAACATAAAGGTTATTTAAACTGTAACTTGTTACTGGGTCTGCGATCACTTGCATACTTGGCATGTCTTAACTACATTTTATTATTATCCTTTCCAGTTCGCCGACTACATTTCTCGGTAGCTTGTCTGACTTGAATTCGGAGAAATTAATCAAATGCAAATAATCATTCAAACATGGAACCAGTAGTTTAATCTAAATTTACTACTATAAGACACGTGAAAATGTTAATGGATGTTACGTCAAGTACAACTGTTGAGGAGGTAACTGGGGCCATGTAACGGCTGCCCGGGCATTCTTCATGCAGTGTTCCTCACGAAGACGTTCCTGAGAGCTGAGCAGGGAAGAGACCGGCAGGAGCTAACCGTGGTCAGTGCCCAGGCATTTGAGTTAGGCATTCGGTTACGTTACGACACAGCATCAACAGCTGAGGTTGTATATTTATAGTCACGTGATATTTCAAAGCGTTATTGTGAATGTGGTTATAACCTACGTGGATAAAAACGATCGTGGCTTGCCTTCAGGTACAATTTTTACATTTCCTTGAGCACACTCACGAAATATTCCAGTCCGGATCGCCAGATCTAGGTCGGGAAGAAAAACATATAATTAATCCAAACCATATCAGTGTAACAAGTACGGAACCAGTCCAGAGCGCAGGGTCTTGCTAGAAAAGTCAATAGTTCCTCAACTACGCAAGAAATTATCTGCTTTAATGAAACCCAAAATATCATTACCATGTTCATAACATTTCAATAATAGGGGCTTTCAGAGTCACAAATCCATTTAACACTCTCACAACATAATTATTTGACACCAGACTTTATAGAATCCTCTGATCTGCGCCAGGTCTGAGAATCGACTCTTCTCTTGGGAATCACCACCAGAACTTTTATTGCATTCTTATTTTCTCTCAACCGTATTCCACGTCATTAGGTCACCTTGAAAATAAAGTAGATCTTACAGCCTGTTTTATTTAAAGAGTTGTCGTAACACGGTGAGTAATGGGTAGTACTGCTAGAGCAGAAATCAAGACGCAAAATTGTTGTGCCGCCACTGAATATCATGGAGCGTGGCAATCAGTACGGATGGGGCTTGGAAAGGGTGTGTCAGCAAGTAGTCCGACCGGCTAATCGCTACAGCTACGTCCCCAAGGTTCTCATCATACATTCTCACCCTCACACACTGTGCGACAGTAGGGCGTCCTTCACTCGCCATTAGACTTAGCACCGACGCATGAGTCAGGCAGTACGGGGGATCCATCCCCGGCTACGATTCGGGGCTTTGGTTTCAGCAGCCTGAATCACGCTATCAGTTTTCAGTGGGAATGAAGACATGTTCCAGTGCCTAAACACCATGGCGAATGTGCATTTTGTGTGTTCACTTTACGATAAACATGAAATGAACGGATAATGGGAATGTGGCAATGGATTTCGATTAAATTTAACACTAAGCGTCTATATCAATGTTACTGGACGAATTTAATAACTCACAGTTTCAAATCAGATCACTAACACCTCGGTCAGATCGAAATACCGCTTTTGAGAAAAGTAATGATTATCTTATATCGTCACGTGCCACAGAATACAGAGCTAAAAAATTCTACCGTAAATAGTTCTAGATATGTTGAGTATTTAAAGAGATGCAAGAATAAATAATTTCCTACTCTGCTATATATTTGAACCCGTGGTGTGATTAACTTCATAAAAATGAGTTCCTACAAACAACAAATCTAAAGGAAATGAGGTACGTAAAATCTAAAAGAACGCATTTGAAAAAATATGTGCATTTCATAGGCCAAGACCGCTTCCTTCCCATTTTGTTTCTAATTCACTTCATATCTCATTCGGCTTCCTGCAGGATGCACCATTCGAAGATTTGGTTAGCATTAAAGAAGGGAAGGCCGGCCCCCGTACAGCTAGTTGTCACAGTGAACCACTACATAAACCAGGCTAGCGGCATTATACTTTGCTCTGAAATTAAGAAATGTAAAAAAATGCCAGGAAAAAAGACAAATCAAGTTTGTGTGTTGTCTCCAGTAACGGCCCCACAGTATCACACAGTTTAATCAGCAGTTATCTTTAAACACGGGACCTCGTTATTACTCTGACGTCCTTTTGCCTCAATGGCCTGCAGCACAAATCTCGCGATCTCTTCTGCATCCGGATAATGAAGGCAGCTGATAACACAGCAGGCCTACCGTATACACGACCTCATGTCCAGGGGAGAGACAAGCCTCTGGGGAACAAAACACATGCAGAAGCACCCTTCCTGCAAGCGTCCTCTATATATGCATGCAATTTCTGTTCATTCGCCCCTCCACCAACCCATTTCATATATCAATCACTATAACAATCAAATGAACGGTCCCCTGTCGCCCATCGCAGTGCCACGCGCATTAACGAGCAGCTGGATCGAACCTGGCACCTGAGACCATAAGCTGCTTCAATTAACAGCATGCCGGAGGCCTTCTGCATCCCTTCCACCGAGCAACGGTAAAGAATTTGTGTGCCAGATTCGAGCATAAGATAGGAAGGTGACTGAAGATGACTGTCTTATGGGATACTGCGCCCTCTCGTCTCGTAGAAGTCAGTAGGCGTTTCAGATGTGCTTGCTGCCTCCTGCATCAAGGCATTAACTTCATCGCTCCTGAATTTAAATTCTGTGACTCCTTGTAAGTCATTTCTGCGCGCTGCTTTTAGTGAAGCCTTCTACACCCAAACCACACGCTCTTGATTGCTACGATGTTTTCTGTTTGGCAGACTGAGATGTGGTTATCCAGTGTCGAACTCAGCTCCCAACGGACTTGTTCGCGTCACTACTGTCGATGTGCCTCCAGACCCTCAAATCGAAGGACGCTCGTTGTTTGCATGTCATGCCATTGCAGTCAATGCGTCGAGGAAATTTCGAGTCAGTGATAACTGATCTCTTGGCACAGTTGAGTAATTATTTAGTTTCAGCTAATCGATCAGTCCGTCGCACGCTGCCAGCCCATTTATAAGTCTTCCTTGGGCGACCGAAAAGCGTTTAGTTATTTAGAAAAAAATCGGTTAAACAAACAAATAGTTCATCACTGTCACTTCAGAATCCCGTCACTCGATTTTGCCAGCAATCAGTTCAATCCGATGTGCATTATCATGATTTACTGCCTTTGAAATCTGTTTCCTTCACCTTCCAGCGTCTTCTGTAGTCTCTATTCATGAAATATTCATCCCCACTTTTAAAATAACGCACACTTTTTCTGAGGTTGTTTCAAGCCAAATTTTTACCATTTCTAATTTTGTAATGACCCCAACAGATGTCTCTGAAGCTTCTCACTATCTATTTTTTTCCGTATCCTTCACACAGCTTAAAACAACTACTCACCACTCTTCATAGCATTTGATCTGATGCATTGAAACTTCTGCAGTTGAATAAGAACGTTGTTCAAAATGTAAAAAATCAATATACGAAGAAACATCTCCTTTTAATAAAGACCGTGAAGAACACCGAAAGTTTTCACCAGAAGCCACAACAGTGGACTCGCCTGAACATATGTTTAATTGAAGTCAGTGCACGATGGCGACTCAGAAGAAAGAATGTGTCGTAGCCTATTATAAGCCATTTACCTGCAGGGACTGACGAAAACTACTCAAATCGTTTGGAAAGTCGATCTTCGAAACCAGGGAGCTCCAGAACGCGAACCAAGAGTGCTAACCTCTCGACCGCTACGTTCCGCACAGCGTCGTTAAACAAACCAACGTATCTTCTAATTGCGTTATGGTGCCTGCCTTTCCCGTAGGGTGAGGGTATTACCGTGACGTAACTGTTCTGCCTAAGGGTCTGTTTGCCACCGAAGCCTCCATGTTCAACACACTATACGGGCAGAGGTGAACGCGTTATATAATTACGAGCTTTACCCTTCTCATGTATGTACAGCAGAGGATTTAGTGACCGGATGTCTCTTTATGTTTTCCGGCCCGGAATTCTGCTTGATCGACTACCACTCTGCACCAAGCACACAGCTCGGTGCAAAAGCGGAATACATCACTCTTGCGTGACAAGTTGAAAAACTGCCTGGTGTCCCGTCCGCGCTTTTACTAGTGGGCTAATAGTTACGGAGCAGACAACTCCACCGATACACGATGAAGAGTGTTCTGTGTCGCGACCACGTACTGGAGTAACAACGGAAGACATGACGACACGGTAAAATAATGAGAGATACATCGGTAATGAACAAAATATATTAGACGACAAGAGACTGACGTCTGGTTGAAAGCTATGAGAAGAGACAAGCAGCAATTATAAATTAATATTTATACAATTAAGTGGCGTAGTATTGTTTATAGTTTCCACTAACATAAACGCCCACTGAACTCATGCAGAAGACTTTCTTGAGAAGTTAATAGTACGTTTAGCTTGTCAAGATATTTCCCGCCTTTTGTGGAACCATAAAGTTTATCACCGTGTTCACAAGAACCCGCCACGTGTACCTCCATTTTACTATTATCCCCCTTTCTGGCTTTCCAACCTAAATTTCGTCATTACGTCACAATTGTCGGCAATAACCACAGAGACACAGCCATCGCAATGCTGTGAATGTGCCATATAACATTCGTATGCAGGTTTGTTTATCGTGACATCAAATTTAGCCTATGTAGTTGCAACGGGTTTAAAGTCGATTCAGCAAAAGGCCGAGTGTTTATTTGCGACTGTCTACGCCAGGGTGGTCCAACTTTTTTCCTCGCTCGGATCAGAATAGTTTTCCTGTTGGACCCAAGGGCCAAGAAACTCCTCTAAGGACGACATTCAAATAAATAATCTGACTTAAACTACATTTAAAGAAGCTAAAAGAAGCGCATATAATCCCTGCATCCCTATTCGTTAGTCAATTTATTAGTCGTATTCAGAAAATCCCGGATTCAATTCTCCTCCCAGAGGAATACCATGCGTAAGGCCTTTCATGGTTTTCCTCAGCTTCTCCAGGCAAATGGTGCAACAGGACACAAAACAAGTCACATATTTACTTCCACATACTTGCTAATTACCATTAACAAATATCGCCCTGTTCGACTCTAGAAATTAAGTTCAATAAAAACATAAAATAAATTAAAATATAAAGAAATAAAATAAAAAATACTGAGATTACTTAACCTGTTAAAAAATCAGAACGATGGAGTGGATTGAGCACCAAGTGGAAAACTACCAACTTGCCCCACGGGGTCCACTCAGTGAACGGTTTGGTAACAGAAATTGGACACAAATGTTACAGTCTTTCACTCAAATGTCCTCGTACGCATGATGAACCTACATCATGTATTGAGACAGGCAAGGAAGATGATGTCCGAAAAGAGAAAGAAGTAATGGCTACACTGGGATCTTCCGAACGAACACGGAAAAGGGCAGGGGTTTGGCAGAAGTTTCTGAAAATATTTACTGGTAAGAAAAGAAGAAGTGGAGAGGAAGATGAGGTCAAACGACAGAATGCCGGTCACATCTGCTGCACTTTCTCCGACAAGGGCGTATTCAGTCAAAACGAAGATGTTGCCGTGGTTGCATTTTCATAACAGTTCTTGTTTAACTATTCACACAGCTGATTCCTCAATTTTGAGGAATCTGAATAATATTTACGCATTTAGTTCCTGCATCAAAGAAAATACAACCCATCAACAAGTTAACGCTGTTCCACAGAAATAATCACTGTTAGAATCATATGAAACCCATAAATACACTGTGGGAAAAACACAGGGCCAGTGAACGTTAGAACAGACCTTGGCTTACCACTGTGCTTCAAGAGGTTAAAATTACATCACGGTGCAAAGTCTTTATACTTATTCAATTGGTCCACAAATTCAATACCTTTAAGGAAACCGAGGGTTCTTTCACAAAAGACCGTCGCTGGGTCACATCCTGAGTCATTTAAATATAATTCACGGCATATTACGCCAGATCCTTTGTAATAATATCTGCTTAAAAGAACAAACAGTTTAGGAGATCTACGTGCAGACGATACTGAACATAGCATACAATTAAATCAAACAATTATTCTGTAAACAAATATCGACTTTACAAAGGAATTAACAGGTTAGAGTTCATGATGCAACATTTCTTTATAGAAATTTATCTAGGGCATCACAGTCTGAAGTCACTGTTCTGACTACGTCATTGTGCTCGAAACCGTAATTCTTTGTCGAATAATCTGACAACACGTCAGGCAACAAATTGTTACGAAAAAGTGTCCTATTTCTGGCCCCTGCTTGTGATGCTACTTCCCTAATTATAAATAAAGACTAAATAGTCTGATTTATACGAATTTTTCAATGTGGCCCAGTTTTAATATAAGGTGGCAATCACTGTTGGAACTCATTTACATTATCCTCAAAATAAACAAACGCTTCGAAGGTGACAACACGTAGAAGTTAACTGAAGAAATGGAACCATAACAATGCATTCATCAGATTCCAGGTATTAAATTACGTTGACTGGAATTTACAACTACTACAGCCTCCATCATCGGTTCACCCTAATAATATCTGACAAGGAACAGCCTACAGATTAAGAAGCTCCTCACTATTACACAGTTTTCTCCAACATTTCTTACACGCTCTCTCTCTGAGGTCCAAATACTATCCTCAGAACCGTGTTCTCAAACACCTTTAAAGTCAAATCGCAAAAAATGCGTACATTTTCTTTTTCAGAAAGGTACTCGATAAAGAAGCGCACTGTTTATGACACACCCGGTAAAATGACAGACAAGGCTGCTGTAAAACTGCAGTATCACGACCCTTTCTGTGCACGAAAGAGTATGGCAGTATGTGAGTTCCGAGGTTCTCACGGAGGCGAATATTAAGATGTCTGTCTTCTGCGTAGTTGCGTGTAATCTGGTAGAAGCAGCTAGTAAGCGCCTCTGAAACGTCAGAAAACATATGCCAGACTACACAGCGCAATAACCCAGAATATAATTATCTTCAGTGTGAGCGAACTTTAATGAAACGGCTATTTTTAAACCTTGTTTTTTCCAGGTTTTTTATAAATACAAAATGGCGTGTACACTGCGATCTATTTATGGAGTAAAACCGAATAATTGAAGCCCTACTGAGGAGCTATTCGATTTATTCTGTTGTAGTTAAGTAAAGCGGCCTGAAAGTTTTATCACCAAATGATGTTTTGCTTCTGTGTCATTCCCCCCTTCCCCTCACCCCTCGACAATTTGGAATATCCGTGTCCCTCTGGTCTGAATATTTAACAAACAGGAGCATCGGTAAAGACAAGTCAGGGTGAATTAATTGGGGTGGAAAAGGCACAATGCTTGTAAGTCCATTTCTTACTTCATCTACTGAAAATGCCACAAATAGTAGAGTAGAAGAGGAAATGGAGAGAAAGAAAGTGCGTAAAATCAACACGAAAATATAAATGGGACAACAGAGTGAAAAGAATTGCAGATGAATAAGAAATGAGTCTTGGGTGGGTGCAGGAAGAAGCATTGTGGGATCTAGAAAACACGCCGACCTGAACACTGTGCCCGCATGACCAGAGTGATAAATTAGGGGTCGCCTTACTTCATCCCCTAAGAGGTCGAGGGTGGATATCTCGAATACCCACCGGCAGGTGCTATAAAACAAGCATTCTTCAAACTAAAATATTCTAACCCACAGCCACATAGCCTCCAACAGACCTAGGTTCTTTTCAGGATTTGCCCTCGGAAAAGATCAAGTCAGATGTTGAACGATCAAACTCCAGCTGTACCCTGGATTGCCACGAGTGTTGCAGCATTTTATATGCTAAATCTCAGACGCACACTACCAACATGTGGCGCACGAGCACGTAATTTAAAAGCGAGCTTTCTCCCGCTCACTGTGAGGCCCAGAGGGGCTTGTTCCTATGTGAAGTGGTTGCGTCTGTCTTATAAGGTAGTGTTCTTCTGCAGACCTTCTTCTCTGGCAACAGCTTTTCTTGAGCGAACTGTGTTTTGTGACTCTCTGAAAAGCCCTTTGGTCGAAAAAAGCTGTGAGCACGCCGTCTCAGATGTTACGCCTTGAAATGGAATATATTTTTATTTTACGAAAAAACATTTATACACCTCAAGCATCTTTCGAGAGCCCCATGGGAATGCACCACTGGTATAACGGGGAACCGCCCTCCAAACCGAATACAATTACACAATTTTTATATCCATTCTCGTAATGTCCTTAAATATTTACATACTTTTCGAGTCTTCATAGTTGAAACCTAAGTTACAAGTTACTTTTCGCTTTCTCTCAACGTACTCCTTAGAGTCAGAGCGAGACTACACATACACGTTTCCAACGGGAACTTCACTTTTATCTGAAACTAGACAAAATAACTCGTACAAAGACTTCTTAATTTTAAATAAATTCCATTTATTACGTGCACAGAAAAAAGTGTACAGAAACGCTTGGCGGAAATTTCAAATTGTCGAGAATTTTTTAGGTTATTTCAACCTGTGTTTGACAATGTATGAAGAGGCTTTAG
The DNA here is from genome assembly GCF_000696155.1 of Zootermopsis nevadensis. The sequence continues at coordinate 744,618 of NW_019060210.1, forward strand.
GCACCCATTAGCGGAAAATGTACCCCCAGCGACGATCAATAAACAGTGAATGATTTTATACACCCAGTCGAATACAGTTCGGTCCCTGTTGCAGAATATTCTATGACGATAAGGAGCGTGTGGATTATGTCAATATTTAACAAAAGTGAGCAGATGGCACAGAATCTCTCCTACACAACTTGCACCTCGAAATTATTTGAGTGACTGCTTGCTTTCATAACTTGCGCATGCGTGTGGATGTGTTGGTTGTATTTGCGTGTATGCATTTATGAATCCAAGCGAATGTCGGCCTGTCTGTCTTTCCGTCACGTCCGATGACTGGAAACAGATGAGAGGCAGAAGAAGAAGCCTGACTCCTTCATTTTGGGATATTACCATTTTACCATTTTTACATCCCAGCTTTAAAGGTTCTACCGTGAAATATACATTTTGTTTCAGATGCATGTTATAAGTTCGGATCTCGGTCAGGAGACTTGCTAACCTGACTGAGGGTCTTTGTGAGGTTCCTCTGTTCCTTTCTCCAAGGCTGGTTTCTTCCTCGCCCTTTCCTATGTAATGATGATAATCATTCCTGCATCTTATTTTACGATTCAAGCTTAATGTCAATTACAGCAGGTAGATATGGTCCGAAATGTAATATGTTCAATGTAACTTAATGTAGATGTCCAACTTTTAAACACATGGACAGATAGACACTTTTATCTTCACGACATGTCCATTTCATACATTTCCTCCGTAGGACGAATAACAGTGTATTAAGAATCTCTTCACGAAAGTTAATACTTAAAATTAATATGTACTTTTGACATCAAAAAAAGCACCTGCCATAACCTGCACACGACAGAGACCAAATGTTTGCAGTATTAATGTGGCAGTTGGGTCTTAGTGCATTCACCTCATTATTACCATTCTACGCAACGGTTTCCGGTTACCGCGATTGATTATTAAGGGACTTTGCTATACAAACTCTAATCACAGGCCGTGGATATATAACGATATTATTAGAGATTCAGTTGACTACAGACGGCTCTGCATGTAACAGTAGGAATAGCGATCGCGAGGTGTTGTCATGGCAATGCTGACAAGAGTCATGACATGTATTTGTGGGATCCATCCAGGCAAGCGGCAACACAAACAGGACGAAACATAATTAATGACATATCTATATATTCAATGTCACAGCACGCTATGTCATTATCTCTCCCTCCTCGTAATTAAACCACGCTGATTCATCTTCAGAAGCAAAACTGTAATATGATCTAATGATTATAAATGATGAATTGTGAAGGGCAAGAGTGAATGGAAATGTTTGCTTGGAGGGACCGAGGAAGACCACGAATACTCTCGGTCAGGATAGAGTGTCTCTGGACCGAGATTCGAACCTGGACAGCACATATAAGTAAAGTAAAGTTTGTCCCACTATACGCCATGTAGGCGTTTGGGGTGAGTGGAGGTATAGCTCCTCTCTTCCTTGACCTCGGCACTAGATGGGGGTGAGTGGTCAGCATCACGCCTCGGCCGGCTTTACCCTCGGGAAAGGACCCCGGTACCCATTGTAGAGGAGGCTGGGTGGGCCCCAGAGCCGGG
>NW_019060210.1:752856-789789 GCF_000696155.1 Zootermopsis nevadensis
TTATTCTAACAACGATTTCCTACACATATCGTAAACGCCAGGAGCTACTTTTTGTCATTATATTGAATCACAGATCCATGGATCAAAAATTACCTTTTAATCGATAGCAATTATTATGTAGCGAGTATCAATCATTCGTATTACGCTGACTATTTAATATTATTCGAAAACACAAATCTAGTATTTTCGTTAAACACTGTACGCTTCGTTTCAATGCTTTAACGTGTGAACTATAAACATTCCCTGCGTTGTTATTATCACACTGTGAAAATTTAATTATTTAACATTAATAAAGACAAATGAAGAGAGAATCTGGCCATTGACATATGCACCAGTGGTGTTTTGTTGTGTCAGAGGGACGTATGCAAGAGACCATTTCCCCCTTTCAACATCGAACTCTATTCTGAGGGTGAATCATGGGCAAACCTCGCGATTAGACAGACGTTTCCTTCTGGTTAACTTCTGTATATTTCATTAGCTGTACTGGATTATACAAGGGTGTCAAAATGAATAAATAATATCATTGACATACGAACATTAACTAATTACACTTATTATCTGGGCCTATGAAGCCTGTGGAAGTTTCAGGCACATTGCTATGCTACCATATCAGTATTCCCTCGAAGATATTATTATAGTCTATCAATTTAGTAATTCACAAATGTCCAAATCTCATTCTTCCACATGTTGCTCTTTCGTCAGATGTTGAGTCTTGAACACGTTTTGTAATTGCTTGTATTTGTTTATACACACTTTATTTTATTTTATTCATTAAAAGTGGCTACAATACTGTAAATGTTCATTTTAAAAAATAATGGTGAACTACTGTGTTTCTAACCCTGTTTTCTTGTGCTGCATATATATATATATATATAAAATGTACTTATAAATTATTACATAACCAATGCAAGAAAAACATATTAACAATGACCAAGTACAAGAGATCCATAAAGTTACGAACGAAAGTTATTTGAGTAAGATAACATTGAAGATTTCTGTCTTCTGGGGTGTTGCGCTGTGTAGTCTGGTCGATGTTAACCAACGTTTCAGAGGTCATACTGCCTCCATCATCAGGGCGATGATGACGGAGGCAGCATGACCTCTGAAACGTTGGTAAACATCGACCAGACTACACAGCGCAACACCCCAGAAGACAGAAATCTTCATACTCACCGCCGTGAAAACCTCAAATCTTACATAAGATAACATTGTTTTACAAATAACATTTCTGCAAAACTAACAGGCTATGACAAATATCGACATATATCTCATGTATTAAACGCTTTGTAATAAAGTAACAAAGCCAAGTCCTCTGTCTGAGACAATGTTGTTGCCTCATCACTTTCCTATGAACAAATTAACAAGTGGAGATGAGAGAAACCAAATCTTAAAACGTGTTATCATATACAGCAGCCATAATAACAGTGACACCACTGAACAACACGCATACTGAATTTCTTTCGTGAATAAGAAGATACCAGGAAATACTAAATGAATTACTTTATCATACGCTGAATACTTGTTTTTACATCTCCTGAGATTTACGTCTTGCTTACGTGGAGGCTAATTACGATAACCCTAGCTCAGTAGTCTACACTAAGTGTAATTTACTACTCTCATCTGTCTAAGCTGGGGGCATTCATAATGCAAGTGTGCAGAGAATGCACGAGGAGTCTGTATTCCCACATAGATTATGGACACTGATTCTGTCGGTGTCTCAGTCGATGAACACCATTTCCAGAATATTTCGGCGAGGAACACTGTGGCACTCACCACGAATCCAAAACCCAGAACAATAAACGCTACTTTAAGGTGAGAAAGTGAAAACACGTCGAATGTGTCACTACAAACTTCACATTGAATATCCTTTAATTGTCCGGCATTTCGCAATTTGTTGACGAAATTAAATTCGGAACAAAGCTTTTCCACAACTCCCGCTTCCTGCAGTGTCTGAGAACGTCATTCAATTTAGGCAGCACAGAATCTCCTCGGATTACGTACATCGCATGATTGCAAGGGAATAAGTGCTCATCCAGAGTGCACAGAACGTCGTGGGCCATGTCAACTCGTGAGGCGATGTACTGAGCTTCAATTTCAGAAGTTACAATTGCAATATCGCCCTGAATAAATAAACGCTCCAAACATTTGTACTTGTCAGGACATTCCAACACATCAAGATCTAATCTTTCCAAGCCTTCATATTCCATTTTATCAAGAAAGCCGTGGATAACAGGATTCTTCCCATATTTCAAACTAGAATTTAGGAGTTCTTCCAATGTTGTTATAGGCTTGAGGAGGTTCGGGCTCACAAGGAAAGAAACGAAGAATGACTGGAATACAGTGCTAATGGCAAACGAGTAGCAGACGAACAGACAGAACACAACCCTTACTCTGGATGTTCTCGGTATCTCCGCAACAGACACGCCCATGAAAACACACCAGACGTCATACATGCAACGTATCACAGTCCTGTAACTCTTTGACTCCCTCACGGCATCTCTGTAGGAACATTTGGCTGAAAACCAGAACACAAAACTCGTTACGAGTACGACTGAACGTGCATCCAACCAAACAGAAAAACTAAACACTCCCATAATACTTTCGGTCCTCAAAACAGATTTGGGGCAAGGAACATACCACTTGAAAGCATCAAATATGTAAGGGACAGACCCTTCTCTAAGAGAAGTGTAAACCCCAGTCTGCACTAGTAACTCAATTTTATGCACATTCTGTGAAAAGGCCATCTCCTCTCTTGCTGTAACGATCTCGACCGACAGATTCAGAATTTGAGTGACGTAAGTAAGACACTCAAGTTCTAGACCTCTAAATCTAAAAACTTCATTTTCATAACCATCAGTGCTCTTATTTGGTTTCACTACGTATGGCTCTGCAACGTCCATCAGCACCGTCACTGGGCATCCCGCGAAGTCGTTAGGAACTTTATTCGGGAACAAATCCACGTTGTACGAGAGTTCCCCTGCGTTTTCAATGTAACATTTGTCCACTAAAACCGCCTGGACATTGTCTCCACATCCGCCACCTTCATAGGGAAAGCATAAATATATATCAAAGTTCATATTTTTCATTAACCCGAACATATCTGCATTAATATCGCACTGAGATTGATCATGTTTGGAATTCACGATTATAAAATTATTTAGTTTTAAAACAATCGATATCAACTCAGTGCCTTTCTGCAAGAATTCCTCAACTTCTGAACAGTATCCATTTACGACAACAACGAACCAAGCCCTTGGGTTGAAGTACGTGTCTAAAACAAGAGCAATAATTTGTGACTTTAGAGAATCATAAAGTCGCTTTTCCTCCTTCTAAGGTCCTACGAAAATGACGTAGCCCTGGGGTTTGTACGGCAAGATAACTGCCGACCTCTCGTGAGTTTCCCTGCACAGCCGATACACGTAGATTAACCAAAGGTGTTCCATGTTCGTGTACCGCAACAGGAAGTCCACCGGTTGAAAGTCGTCTGCATTGGGCGAATCTTCAAGAATGCCAGTTGCAGTGTCCAGAAACGAGACAAGTACAGGTATTTCTTGCGAGAAGTGTTTCAGGAGGATATTATGCAAACACGACACCAAATTACTCCGTTCTGGAATCGTATTTGTGATTACGAAAAGGGAAACGACGTGCAGGATAGCAATCGTTAACAGGCATTCCCTCATCGTGTGCGTGAGTTTGAAACACTTCAGTCTATAATTAAAGATGCACCCTTTCACTTAAGACGTATCACAGAACAGCTGACACTTTCTAACTGGTTTGACCGACGGTAGGCACATCACTTCGAGTGGCAATGCAAACTGTTGGTATCTGGTTGAAAGGCCATAGTAATTGTTTCAACTGTTTCTTTTACTAGCAGCCACGTGTGCAGAATACTTCGTAATGGTATTCAACCGACATGCCGGGTGAGTGCACCCAAACTTCCGTGCATTATTACTGGAAAGTTCCCATGAATTGTCCAGCGGTAGCTACTGGCATGCTGTAGTGAAATTAAGAAGTTCAGAATTATGTTAATAATATCGGTTTCATTTGGAGGGAAATGCATACAGTTAAAGTGGTAACGAATTTGGATCTGTGGTTTAAATACGTGCCAGTGCTAAGTGTCCGTGGCCGGTTTCTTAAATCGTCTTACTTTTCTGACGTCAAGAAAACGCCGTGCCTGATCTGTTGAAGGTTTGGATATTGACGTAATGAGACACAACTTTGTCGTATTCTGAGCTGAGTGTGCTTAGTAATCAGAGGGATATGGTATAATCAAATGTTTCCAGTTTAATGGGTAGAACATGGAGTCCAGCTTGTGAGTGACCCTGTGCGAAGTAGGCGTACTGTGAACGAGATGACTGACGGTGTTCTCAGACGGATGAACTGGACTTCGAAAGTCTTATGTATCACTGTCATGTAGTCTGAAATCGGCCCGGCAAGTTGAACATGTTTTCAGGAACTCGAACTATTTTACGGTATCAGCGTTTGCTTCTAAGAGAACCAAAGTTCATCACTGAAACAAAAATTCTTCTTCGTGAAGAAATACGAGGTTCCGAAAATTTACCCGCAGAAAATTAAGCACACAGTCTCTGTGAAGGCTGATTACTTTAACGTGTCCAACCGTGAACTATGCCGACACTCTGCAGACACCTCACGTTGCATGATACATTTGACAGCCATGTTTCAGAGAAATAGTTAAGCTCACTCTTAATATTGGACAGGGAAATGTAAGTACATGAGATGTTTTATGAATGTACAGAGTGCGTGGTGATATGATTGCCTTCTGATTGACTATGTCATAAACCAAAGTGCTTCCCCCGAGTCAAAAAACTTCCGAAGCAACAAAGACAACAGACAAGACAATCATAAGTTCACCTACACTCTACTGGTAAATGGAAAGCCTGTGCCGATAACTTAGGGTATTGTTCACCTAAAGTGCACCGCATAAAACTAGAGATTTCTCCATTCCCTCGTTCTACGGCTATTAAGAATAGACAAAACGAAGTAAATAAAGTAGGCCAGGGTCGGACGAGCTCCAACATCAACAGCAGTAAGTAAGATGATTTTCTCCTTGGCTGTTGCGCCGTGTAGTCTCATAGAAGTTTGCAGACGTTTCAGAGGCGTTTGCTGCCTCCATCATCAGGGTAAACGTCTACCTGAGTACACGGCGTAATAACCCAGAAGACAGCCAACTTTACATTCGCAGCTGTGAGAACCTCCAATCTCACATAACAAAACAATACTAATAACATATTAACGAAATTAATTACACAAAACAATTTATTTGAACGTCGGTTACATACATTCGCATTAATTTGTTTTCCTGATTTGCGATAATTTTTAATTAATTAAACCAGAATCAAGATGTGCAATGCCCTGTCTCAATTGTGCTTGATTTATTTGCTAGTGTTTACATATTTTTATCGACTGATTAATATAGCACCGAATTTAACGAGAACATTCACTGAATTTGATAGGCTACGTGAAAGACCACAAACGATATTTTAGAGTTATAACCTGTAGATCACAGATTTTATGAAAGGTGCATTCCAAACATCCACTTCAGCACGGAGATGTTACTAGTAATGTGTAAATGCCATACGTTAGCCTATCAGATTTAACTTCAACTTGAAGTGCGATTCAAAATAAGTAAACAAATACCAGGCTACCGATATTTTCAAAGCTTATCTTTGGACTCAGTGTAAGATTAGGAAGGAGAAGTTCGTCACCCTACTCTCAGAGCTATAACATTGGTATGTAGATATTTAAACATTTATAAAAAAATGAATTCATCAGTTTCTGTAACGCATCAAATTATTTTCAGCATTAGAAAAAGCCAAGAATATAAATGGCAACTGAAGGAAGTTACTGAACTACAAATGAAAACACTTACAGCACTCAGCACAGAGGTACAATATACGTCTCTTTTAAGAGAGTACACTGTTAGTTTCCGGGCAAGAAATGATCTGTTGGTGCTCAGAAATCACGAATTTAACCTCAGCGTTCCTATTTGTAGCTGGATCACTGAAGGGTCTCCTAAATTTGTACTTTTTACATTCCTATAATCGGTAATACAAACACAGTGATCGATCGAGAATGCGAGGTGACAGCAACACTGGTGGCACTTAACACAGGATCATGCTAAGATGTATGCTTACAGATTTTCGAAAAATACACAAATGTCGCACAGTAATTATTTGCACAATCTAAAATAACACACTGTCGGTTTCATGGAATAATAAAGATAATTTGATTCTCTGTGCTGATTCGATTGCATGATCACCCGTGTAGGAGTCCAATATGCCAGCACAAAGATTAATACTGTAGACAGCGACAATCATCTGCTGGAATATTTGAAATGTAAAATTTGGCTAAACGAGAAATAACATCGCATCTGCAATCTCCAGTGCCAATACTGGTGCTGGTAGTTTACGATACACAAAAGATTTGTCCCCACGTAATTTACGGGCCATAAAATCCAAAAGGTTGTGAAAAGGACGATGATGTAGGAGAAGAAAACAACGATGAAGGAGGGACAGAACAGAGACTGATAAAAGAGGCTAGATGAGACTGGGTTCATCAACAATCTGAACTGTACCACAAGATATTTTCCTCATCACTTTATTCCCAAAATACGCTCAATCCATAGTCTCTCTTCAGTGTCAAGAGACCAAAATCCACACCCATAAAATACAAAAGGTGCTGCTGTAATTAAAAACTTTGCCATTTCAAAACTTTCACGTCAGTGAAAATGAAAATCGTTGATATTGTCATCTGTTTAATATTCCCCGCTTGCATTTTCAAAGCGGGAGGTCTCATGCCATTTCGTTAGTGCACACAGACGAGCGTAAATATCTACACGCTTGTTGAAAACAGTGCACGCAAATTTAATTTCTTTTAAATTAAAAAAGTTGCGTCGATCTCTTTTTTTTTTGTACATTTATATGAAACATGAAGTTTCCTTCCTCCCCAGACGCGCCACACGATTAATGCGAATGTAAAGGACAGATGCAGATGGAAGTTTCCGTTTTAAATAAAGCCGTTCTGCCTTTTTTCATTGGTTTAAGCAGATGAAACGAAGTATCAAAAGAACTGTTAAATATGAATTAACAGTCGCACGCCTTCACAAGAGTCCTGGGGAAGACATGGATGCGAGGCGGGAAGAATTAAACTGATGGACACAGCAGCAGATAAAAGAAGTAGAGGTCGAAGAAACTGGTAATAAAACTACTGTTACTGCCAGTTTCGTATATTCTGTTTCTTTATTACATTCCTTTTATCTTTTTCCACGTCGGCCTATAGGTCTATGCCTGAAGGTCTCAGACGTAGAATTCCCGGTAGTTTGTACGGACTAGTAACACGGACGTTAATTACTCAGACGAGGAAGGCTTGGTTTTGATAACCCATCACTCAGATCCCTGTTTCGATTTTTATAAACTAATTGCTCTTTTCTGCCTTCATCAGTCGTCTCAAACCAGCGATGCTGAGTCCTGTTTAAATAAGTGGGACAATGAAAGTAAAACTTACACAGAAAAACACTATTATTGCATGCGGGGTAGCACTGCGGTAACATATGGCTCGTATTCGGGAGGTACCCGGTTCGAATTCTGGCGGCAGATCGGTTGTCTGACTGCTTTATAGGTGTTCCAGGTTAAACAGCGTGAGCGAAAAACTCCATGACCGTCTATAACGGTGTGAACGTTAAAAAAATTACGTTAGATTAAATTGTTTCTCCTCGTATGATTGCTGAATTCGCCAGCCTTGTTCTCCAGCTGACGTCATCGCTCGTCATATTACGCGAGAAACACCTTTGGGATTTAGTGTGCTCCAGGACATACATTTTTCCAGTCTTGTTCATTAGTCGCTACATACATTTAATGTCGTAAGAGAAATGAATAAATGCAGGCCTACAGAACGTCACTGTTATTACGAGATGAAGGAGCTATGTTTATATAATTTAAAATTATGCTCATAAATGCGTTATCCCACCACTCATTCCCGAGACCAACAGCTCGGCAATTTATACCGGATTACAGACATGGTTGCCTATAATCGGTTACTGAAGCGCCTTAAACAATTCCGGACCCGTCACTGAAATATCCAAGAGCAGAAAATGTCATATGCTTATAGGTAATGAAGGACTAATCCGTTGTAAGACACATTCATGACAGCGCCCTTGAATCTTTAATATAATTCTATGAAGTTCTGCACTCTTCCAAAATGTGAGGGATAATATTTCCTGCTTTCAGCCCAAGTAGTACCTAAAATATACCACCACCGAGTTCTTACCTTATTGCCGTGTATAATCATCCTATTATTCAACGCTGTGAATATGTAGCTGAGAAAGCGTAGTTAAACATACCAATAAACAATATTCCTGCGGTACAAAATAAATCCGCACTATTCAATACTTCAATTACCAACATCACGATTTGCTTATTTTTGGAATAACCACCTCTTTAATTGACATCTAAAATTCTCAATTTTCTGTCTGTGGTTGAAACAGTTGCAAAGTTCGTAAACAAATACGAAAGGACGGAAAGGGAAACCGACTAGTCTTCACGGTTACAATACTTCCTTATGCCATGTACAGATAGAGAAATAAATAAGGTTAAAATGCAGCAAGAATATCTACAACGCAATCTCAAGTTTTCAACTTGAAATAATTGCATATGCACGGACTGTAACAGATGCCAAACTCCGACAAAGCGTAAGCGAAAATCTGAACGCACTATCCTAGCATCCTAGAATAAACTTCAGATAGTTTTCTTTTCGCAAAACGAAAGATTGAATAATATCTGTTTTGTAATCTCGCGTTTTCGACTTGAAATAATTGTAAATTTACGGTCTGTAAGAAACGTGAAACATCATACCTGCAGCCTCTAACTAGACAGAAAAAGCTCATGGCGTACATTTAAGCCCCGACAGACTAGAAAAAAACATGCAAAATAGCCGAGCCCAGAATCGAACACCCAATTCTAGGAATATTAAACTAGATTTCTAGCATATCAATCGCGACAGGACTAATTTTTTTTATAGTTCAACAACGATGTTAGCAATTCTGACTTTACAGCATCGAACGGCAAAATGAAGATTAATATATAATGAATTGGAAAGGGTATAGAAATAAGACGTCATAACCCAATCTGAGGAAAGTCCACTGTCCTAGCAATTACCTGAGGGGACTGACGAAAACCGCAGTCAGGATAACCGATCTCCGGAGCCACACGAATACGAAGTTGGCATTAAATCGTACTGCAGTTAACCATAATCTCCAGCAAAGTGATATCGACATCATACTGAAATAATAACCTTTACTGACCAGGGAAGAACCAGTAGTTGCCAGCACAAGAAGATATTTTCTACCTACAGCGTTTATCAGCGAGTATCATGACAGTGCTTGATTTTGCATTAAACATGCAGTTGGCTGTCAAGTCCAAAATAAAGCTAATTAAGCAAGAGATTATCTTCATTACACGAATTACATTAACTCCACGTTTCATGCGACGTCATCGTCCGTGTTCGCTTGCCTAGCGGCACTGCGTGACACATATCTAATTAGATTCGCACGCTTTATGCAGAATTTAACAAATAATTTCTCTCCTGTGCATTATTCACGCACAAGAAGATAATAAAAGGCCGAAGGTAAAGTTAAATTAGGTTTTGCTAAAGTCTGCATTCGGTATCAGCTTCAAAGTGAAATGGCCAGGCAGAAGTAAAAGGTTTCCCGGTCGGGTTCACCGGGTGTCAGAACACAGTACATCGTTTCATGACGCCACGGAAAAGACACAGATGTGAATCAACAGCTAATGCTATTGTTCGTTTCTTATTGGTTTTTGTTTGTTGATACGATTTCTCACAAAATTAAAGAATACTAACAGATTAATGCGATGAATGCCGTGCGTGATGATGGTATCGTCTCTTAAAGCCTCTCCCACTACACGTCTTTATGGGTAGTTTCTACATCCTGTTTCATAATTGAACCACTGGTCATCGATAAACATTATACCAGCAGTGAAAACGGCACCTATAATTTAAAAAATTATCCAGTTCCGACGATACAATCGTAACACCTGATATGAAGGGCATTTCCGTGCAATTGTAAGTTTCGATTTAATTCGTTCAACGTTCCGACACGCAAGAATCAACCAGAATCAAATAAAATATTTCCGTTCTCTTTTATATTTGTTAGACAGCGATGTTCAAAAGCATTCGAGGGAGACTGAGAACTGCTGGTTCCATTATTATTTGCATATACAGAGAAACCTGACCTTTTACTTGTCTCCATGTTATTTACACGTCTGGCGAAGTTTAGTATTTGCAGCACATCCCTTGTAACTGAATATAAATAATAATTTCCCCCTAACTTAACAGTTGAATGGAAACTGCAGAACAGAACTCTTGTGGAAAGAGATCGTGACAATCTCCATGGCAACACATCGCAAAAAGCGAAACCTCTCCTCCATCCGGTCTTCCGTATAGAAGGCATGACGGAGAGTATCCGTGTTTTTGTCCAGTTTATTTCTCATTCCAAATGGCTCTTGGACTTGTTATAAGTTGTTAAAGCAGACAACTCGGTGTTAAAAATTCTTCGTTAACACCATTATTATCATTATTATTATTGTTGTTATTGTTGCATTGATAAACTGTTCCTCATCCAAGTCTACCGTGGTTTTAAATACCGCCCTTTAATGGGACTCGGTGAATCATCACAATGTTCATAACAGCTGTCCATTGGCCAGCAAGCTAAATCCAGTTCACAACCTAACTTGTAATTTCAGTCCTTCCATGTACGCCTATAGGTCTCGACCCTTTGTATTTTCCGTCTAAAATTTAGCATGCATTTGCCATATAACCAGTGTGTGCTACACGTCCCGCCCATCATTCGCTCACTGATATGATTGCACTAATAACTGACAGAGAGCACAAATTACGAATAATTTGTTTTTATATTCTCCCGCTTTTGACAAATATTTCCTTCAGCACTTCGTTCTCAGTCATCCTCAATCTCTCTCCTACTTTTGGGAAGGATTCACACCGAAAAAACAGGAAACACGCGATAGGTGATAGGTGATACGTGAAATCGTATCGGCTGCACGTTCACACCAAAGCTATCAAATTGTTAGTTTGTGAAAACAAACAAAGAAACAAACAAGCCCCCTCCACAGCGACAGGCGATATAGCAGAAAAATTGCTTCGACACGTAACGCCTGACCACGACAGCTCATTTTAAAAGCGAAATCGCTATCATTTAGGTATGAATTGTTCACACTGCAATGAAAGTTGCTTTGTATAAACCAAAGTGACATCTTGTATCACCTGTCGACTGTTGCTAGTTGCTTCGGTGTGAACCCTGGCCTAGGGTGACAGACCAACTTTCCCATCCACGCGAAACAAAGTGATTTGTAACATTCCAATTAGGCATAATATTTAAAGAAGAAACGCGTGTTTGTATACATCGCCTGAACGTTCCTTCTCTAACGAGACTTTCCGTTTTACTTACAATTTGACTCTAATTTGAACTGTACGATTTTCATGCCTCAGTGCAGAACCGGAAGGCATCGAAGCAAGCAACCAAATCCTCTGATCGCTCGACGCGCACAATGCATTTCACGGACGGATGCCACGTGTACACACACATATGCATCAAAACAAAAACAAAAACAAAAAGACAAAACTTAGAGCTGGCTACCATCGACCTCGGCGCCCAACGAAATCGAGCGCGGTCGTGTGTGCTGATGATGTGATACGAAGCGCCATGGAGTAGAATGCACTCAGCGGAGAGCAAGAATGGAGCATTACTGGGGCATTGACACTTTCAGGCCGTGGCTTCCAGAGATATATTAATTATTGTTTTATTTAACGAACTGTCAGCGGCTCACATTAGGCTTATATATCGTCGAATTATCGGATGATTAGTGAATGGTAAATTGAAAAGGATGTGGAAGAGACAACGGTGCTTTAAATGGAGGTATTATCCCTGTATTTTCCTAGAGAAACTAAAGAAAACTACGAAGAAACTGAGACAGGATAACCGGTCTCAGTATCGAGATCTGAACTTACGTCCTTCCGAACATGGAGTAGGAGCTAACCACGTTACGTCTTACAATGATACACCACAAAATCACTGCTTAATTTTGCTTAATGTAAACCGTTCTTGCGTGAAATCCGTCGTTTAACGACGATCTGTCAAATGCACAGGATTCTTAGGGTCAGACGTTAATAGCTGATACGCAAATATGAGTTTGGAATGACGTGGATGGGACGATGATGATCCATTTTAAAATACTGTCCTGTAATTACTTGAAGGGACTGAGGACCAGAGTTTGATTTCCGAACATAAGCAGCCACTGTGTCTAGACTGACTCCTGGGCCCACCGAACCTCTTATTTAATAAGTACCTGGAGCTATAAGTCAACTACCCCGTACGCCTTCATGGACTGGTTGCAATTAAGTACATTTTTACATTTTCTTTATATCTACTTGTTTCTCCAGTTTTTTCTCTTCCTTCCTTTTGTTTTACTCTTCTCTGTCTGTCTGTCTGTCTGTCTGTATTTGTTTCCTAATTCATTTCACTTTTTATTTCTGACGTGCACTGTGCGATGATGTGTGGCAGGCCGTCCTGTTCCGCCCGCTGCGTGCTTGCGCCGTCCGACCGAACCCAACACGACGTGCAGCTCGATAGTGGCAGACGGCAAGGTCTTTATTCTCCCCGAAACACATGACTGCACCACATTACGGCCATTGTTACTACAACAAAACAAGCCTCTTTCCTATACAACCAGAATTTCTTTATCAATATAAGTAATTAAATCCAAGGGGGGCCTCTAAAAGTACTATTATAAACAGACTTTTTACTGATTCACTTCAACACGATGTGTTTGGCCTTTCTTTACATTCACATTCAGTTTTAAAACTTCCTGCCCAACAAGAAACAAGCAGTTCTTTTCATGAAGGGATTCGATGGACAGAAAAAAACACGGTTCAATGTCAAGTTTGAGGCTTTTGTTATTTTAATTTTATAGATTCGTAATTTTTTTTTTATTTTGAGACTGCTCAGCAAGTGAAATGTTCTAGCGATTTGAGCTAAACGTGTACTTAAAAGAGTGGAGCGGGAAACGCGATGTACTAAAATGTGGAGTATTTTCGAAATGCACACCATTCGATTCTGACAACCTCATTCACTGTAGATGAAAACTCAAGATATAATTCTAAAGCTAATAAAATAAGCCCGTGGGTTTTCTAACCCATATTACTACCGATCTGTAAGAATATGAGTGCCCATACTGCTGTCAGTGTGAGTTCACGGACAGGTCACCGTTCAGTAAATGTCACGACAATATCCGGCCGCGGGCTTGCCGAATAGAAGAATTTGAAAATTTGAAGGTTACTCGACAGTAATTTCTTCTAACGCATATTTCTGCCGATCTGTAGGAATCTGACTGACCATACACATGCTACTTTGAGGTCACGGGCAGGACAGTGCCATGTAAAGGTCACGGCAATATTAGTCCGTGGGTTTGCCGAAAAGAAGAATATATTATAGCATAACTTAAATATATGCTTAGTATTACTTGTGACGAAAGTGGCTGGTTTAATATTAATTGGATTTTACATTTTAACATCTTCTCTTTACAGTACAGAGTTAGAGAGAAGCTTTTCATAATTTTAGTATACTAAAGGATACAGCTTGTTTATTAATTACTACGAAGACTTGAGGTTAAAATTGGTACGACGTATTTCATCATCACAATATCAACATCACACCAAATGAGCTTAAATAAACATGGTCACTCTCTTCAAGCAAGTGTTTGCTATAATCAAATCAACTTTCAGTCTAAAATCATTTTATTTTTTGAATAGGCCTAATCAGAAAATAAACAGCAAAATGTATTCAGAGTTTCAAATAAAGTGTCTATGGACAAAGATATTTTAAAAAAGTCAAAAGTAATCCTACAGTGGCTTAAGAATCGGAAATTGGTAGTGCTGTAAGAGAATATGCAACCTATCGTAAATAGACACATGCCTATATATAGGTTCGGAGACTAGGTCTAGCAAGGGGCCCAAAAGAGTATAATTTTTCAACCGCTGAAAGGAGTAGAACCGATTTCCAAAACGCTGAGGATTTATAAAATTGGTACGAAAGACAATGTCCAATGACGAGTCATAAATACTGTGTCAACTATCGTCAGAATTCTACAGATATGTAATGTTTAGATAGAGCCTCGTAAAACCTACCGCTGTTGTATAAGTCGGTGAAACAGAACAGACTGAGTACCTCTGTGTCTGCAGAACTCCTATTCGAGAAGTTATGACAGCAAATATCGCACCCACCACGGTGCTACTGTACTGCCCGCATCTCCCCACCACACTCCGCTAATTTGCAACCGGAAACGCATGAAGCCACACAAAATTCTCTCTTTATGCCGCATCGACAGTCTCCAACAAGGGAGAGGGTGTTTCGCTAACTATTTGCCTACTTGCTGTGTATGTGTCGCCTGCCAGATGATCGAGGCTGACCTCTCACGTCACGAGGTAGCTGGAACGCGAGTTACGACCCATATTTTGTAACTCTGTTAAATAACTCAATACGGTAGTGGTTCGGGGACACTCGTCGAAACAGCTGATGTGACACCGTGAGGTAAAGAAAAAACAAGCAGTTAATGGAAAGGAGAGGCAAATAATACACAGGAAAAATACGCTTTTCTGTGTACAGATGCTGACGATGAAGATGAAATGCACGAGCAAAACTGAACTAAGACGAACAACTTACGTCGGAGGAGATGGAAATAAATTAGAAGTAGAAGAAAGAAAAAGAAAAGAAAAAAATCTGTGTGTGGAGAGGAAAAGTGTGTGAAATTAATAAGAGATTCATACAGCCATGGAATAAGAGTCGAGAACAAGATGTACAGAAGTTTAAAAGAGAAGGCTGAGAGACGAAGTATATGAGAAAGGAAAATGAAATGAGGAACCGAAGAGAAATTTGGAACACGAGAAGCTGCTAGAGCAAAATTAAGAATAGGAAGAATTAAGATGTGCTACTACAGATGGAAATTATAATGACGACTAAAATGTTAAATTAAATCAAAACGAAAGAAATAAAGAAATTTTAATCACGGTAATGCGTCAGATTAGTGCCCTGACATTTAATAAATTGAAAGCTCCACATGACGATTTATACTAAACAAAACTTTCTGTAGTCGTGCTCACGCTTGGCGAACCTCTCTCTTCCTATTTGTCATTTATATCATCCATCATAAGACGCTACTTAATCGTATAATTAAATAGTAATAACGAAATACGAATTTGTTATTAATCACGCTGAGACGATGACTACGCATTTGTCTAGTTTTGCAGAACAGATGGCGTCACCAACTCCTTGACACAGACATTTAGCTACAGAACTCAATCCTTATTGAGATTCAAAGCACCTGTGAAATGTGGACACAACACTCGTATGCCTGAACATCCTTACAAGTATGCACACCATCGTGTTTCCCTGTATTGCCGCTTTCAGTAAGTAATACCTTCAGGCGTTTTCCAATAGCTACTTGTGGTCTCTTTTCATGTCCTTCTCAAGTGAAACTAGCAACAAGACCCACCTTCCACAGTCCTTGCCAAGTGCCCGAGATGGTGACAAAGTGACAATGTTAACAGACGAGAGACAGGGTGAATATGAATACACTTCACTATAAAATACAGATATGATTCGTGATGCTTCGACATTTTTCTATTTGTACAGAGGACTGCGTCATGGAATCGGTTAAAAAATTTTAATTACAGGAAGTTTACTGTCTTACAGACATGACGTGTTGCATGGTGGCTATGAATGGAGAAGCAGAATAATTAGGCATCAATAATGCCAACAAAAACCAAAGTCAATGAAATGCTGATAGAATTTTTCAGTGTAAATTAGCGTACGGTCTGCGCTACAAACATCAGACTACATAAGATAGATGATGAACTACACAGCAACAAATTATAAGTTGACAATATGAATTCAAAATCACGTAAACTGAAGCATTTCTAGTGAGAAAAATGTTATCATGGCAGCGAGTGTGACATGTTAGGCCGTGTAGTGTATCAGACATTCACCGATGTTTCAATGGTGCTTATTGCATCCATCACCAGAATAACTTCAGAAAAAAATTCACACAGTTATACTAATTTTGAATTTTCCAAAACATGTTGAGCTTACTCTAGAAGTTAATGCACCACTACCACAATTAGAAAAGAAATATGAATTTACCGGAACAACTTCTGAGTTTTCTTTCATTCAAATCTCTCTAATTGAATCTAGAATCTAGCATAAATTAATAATCATACAAATTATTTCCGTACATAGTTTCCACTACAGTCTCTCACCAGCTGATAATTGTCAGACACAACTTGGATGTTCACACCGTAGCCATATTTGACTTTTAATGCACAAAACAACGTTTCATATAAAATGTGTACATATCACCGAGTTTTACATTCACAGATCCAACATTTGGTTAATTATCCTTATCAATTAAAGAGCTGCTACAAAGTCAGTGAGGCAACGATTCGCTACTTTACGCTGCATATTCTGCAGTACGCTTAAACTTTCCGTGTAATATCCACACATAACTCCCTCCTGTCACACTCTGGTTGAGGAACAGTAAACTGCAATTCCTTCCAAACCTAACATCAAGGTTTCACGATACCCGAAATGATTTCGCCCATTTTCTTCTTCAGCATAAAAACGGCACAAGCCAAATGAACAACATGTACGAAACCCCTAATTCCGAGAATTAACTGCAATAAAAAAATATATGCCAAAATATATACTGAGTATGCCCTTATGAAGACCCTACACTTGACGGCTGGCTGGGTTTCTTCACTCTAGCGAGTCTGTATCTAATTTAGGCTGCACTCTGCCTCCATTTGGACGAACAGCATGTCCACTGTCGTTATTACTAATTACATTTGCGTGTCTCCTGTAAGCATTTTTTTCTTTTTGGAAAAGATTAATACATCCCAACCAAGGGGAATGGTTATGCGACTAAAAACGGAACTATTCATTCAACAGAACGAGTTCCTTTGCGACAACACAATTCAGTTTGTTAGCCAGAGGCTATCAAAAGCTACGTAACAACTGGCCTTTGTTGGGGGGCATACATGCACAAACAAAGACGAATCTGAGACAGGATGCATTTATTCTTCCGGTTTCGTTTCTGTATTGACATAATCTGCGTTCACGCACGCAGGCTAAGACAAAATCTCGTTGCCGCCCACTTAATGCAGAGCATTATACGAGAATTTGTTTGCAGCGGAAATAATGGCATGTGGCAAATGCAACGAGTTTTGACATGGCTTCGTCTCTTCTTCCTAATTTCGCACGGGCCAGTACAAGGACGTAAATGCGGACAGTCTAATGGGACTGCTACTCTGGTAACTTCTGAATATACGACTTTCAGTTGTAAATTAAACGGGTCCCTTGTCATAGCGCGTCCGTCCTCAAGTTGCGGACAGAGGAAAACATATTCAGATATGGAGGACAGATGCGAATAAACTGAATAAGCAGTTGAAGACATCTGACAAGGGGTGGCCCTTCAGACTGGGGGTTAGGTAGGGGCTAACAACGTTTCACTATAAACACTTCCAAGTTAGACAAGCTACACAAAGCCTTGGTCTTGAACCACTATCGATATCTTGTGAATATTGCAAAGTAAATTCTGGTTCCATAAAACGCGAGGAATATCTTGACAAGTTGAATTCAAGAAGGATTTGGTTTCGTAAAGTTATTTAATTTATTCTTTTGTCAATCAGTAGTAGTTTAAAAGTATTTTCTGAATTCAAATGAACGTTTACACAAACTACAAAGTAATCTTCCTTTGGGTATATATCTGTTTAGTAGACTCGAAAGTTTAACACTGCTAATGACAAAACTACTCACTGGACACGAACCTGAGCAAGTTACATCTAAACCTCACAATTTACTGCCGTCTTAATATTACCGATCTCTTTCTAGGTCTTCCAAGTGAACGCTTTACAAGAAATTTCGTCAACAAAATCGGTACTCATATAACATCTTTGCCACTCGAGATACGTACTGTGTCCACCTTGATTTCATGAAGACCAAACTAGACGATCTATCTGCATAAAATGCAACGTGTTCATGGCGATGAAAATGCCGGTTGTTGTAATTCCGCGTAGTCCTCTAGGACGATTAAAATGTAAAATATGTTCAAAATTATACGTGCCGCGCTGATTTTACTTTCAACAGCGTATACTCCTCAAAATACCGAAACGTGACACAGAAATCGAAATCAAATGTCCCCTGCCATCGGCACGTTCTGTGTGAAGACAACGCATCCCACCTAGAAGTTCCGGTCACTTGCCTTCTTCCATCACAGCTGGCCAGCGTACATCACAAAACGCCTTTCAGTTCCAAGGACAGAACACAAAAAGCAAAATCAGGGTCAACACTACGAGATCCGGCCACTGGCGGCTTGTACAGGCTCAGTCGGATGTCACTGGACTGTTGAACAGAGCCAACTGACGTTCTTTTGTTTATTCGAAAGAAGGGCCATGTTTGAGAAACCCTCCTTTAAATTGCTTGTAGAGGAGGAGAGAAAGAATAATTAGTTTAAGGGCTGAATGTTTCAATCTTAAAAGACGAACGTTATGATGACAGTGAATTATGAGTTTGTAAGAATTTGGAACGCTGGCCTATTTTATACGATCTGAAGCCTTCATGGCGACTAAGTATAATGAATTCTTCTCGGGCTACCAGCCGTGTCAGGTGCTTCAAAGGCGAAAAAACCAACGTTTCGTTCGAGAACCATCTTCGTCCTCGTCCTCAGGGTGCACAACAATACGCCACCGGTTCCTGTCCCGCGCCAAATGAATCTAATCCACACCCTCAAAATCGATGTCCAAAAGATCCATTTTAATATTATTCTCCCATTTACACCCAAGCCTTCTGAGTGGCCTCTTCCCTTAAGACTTACGAACAAAACAATATGTGCTCATTTCTCATCTCCCCTATGCGCGCTACATGCCTCGTCCATCTCATTCTCCTGGTTTCATCACACAAAATACCTCTATTACCATACACTCAGTATTTGTATTCTCTTTGTGCCCTCTTCCGCTGTAGGCCCACAAATAATTTTTGTTCTCTTTGTTGCCAATCTTCGTTTTTCATCAACTACTCTCATTCTTCACAAAAAAGTAATTTGTTCTCATTCAATACAGTCGGAGTAGCAGACATGCAACGCCTGCCTGTTCGGATAGCGATTAACCTACAGCACAAGTAGGTTGGTTACGTTACAACAGCCCAATTAAAACTAGGGTTTTATCCCGTAGATAGTTCCGCTTGGCTCCAAGTTGGTTTGCGTGGAAAGCCCGAATCGATACAAACTGATTTCAGTCATAGCAAGAATTCGGAAAGATTCTGTACTGGGTGTATAAAAAGAAAGGTGTGGAAAGAAACTCGAAGGCTAGTATCAGTTAGACTGTCACGATTTGTTTTTCATTTGCACAGGACTCAAGCTGACATTTATAACGTGGGGTTCGATAAGGTATCTCAGATATGAAATCCAGAAAGTTAAGACCTGCTCGTGGTGCAGAAGGGAAATCACAGCCTCACATATTTTCATTCTCTGGTTGAGGAAGGCCAGAGATGTACAACGAACTGGAACTAAACGCGCGAATGAGAGGGTAAAAGAAGAGGTGTCCAATCCAGTTAATGCCTCTGGTTCCGGTGATAAAATGGTGATAACTATTAAAGAAATTAGTGCTGAAGAGTAGGTGGGCAGGTTGTAAATTTCGGTATTGGTTCCTTAACCATTTGCAGTCCATTTTTATAGCATTTTGGGTAATAATTCACCTTGTGGATCGCATTGTGTGTGTGGAGAAGAGAATGTTCCTGCTATAGTAATTTAGGAAGCTCCGCTGCGACTGGCTGACCAGTCTTGCATTCACAAAGTGACCCATAAAGATGGGCTTTATGTACCTGTTATTGTCCGTACTGTTGAAATCCCCTACACACACGATATATAGAGCAGGCATTTAATTTCAGAGGCTTTACATACTTTCATCCTTACTTCTTTTGTCTTCTATCCTTCTAGTTTTTTGTAACAAATTATCTAATGGACACACTCTTAGTGACACCTAATAAAGAATAAAGAATTACTTTCTACAAAACGGTAAAATAACCGGCCAGCAAAGTATTAAAAAACTTGATAATGAACTGTCATTAAAATTATAATAGCAGTGCAACGAAAGTTGGCTAAGAACAATCCTAATGTCGATTCAGTTTGCCACTTTTAGGAGAGTTTTACGTAATCTTAACAGAAAACAAATATCTATAAATGAATTTTCGTTTCTGGTTACACAGTTCCGCGCTTAGACACATGTTTACCCTGAAAAATCTCGTCTCCTCCACGGAAAAGGGCTGCAGTGTTTTGGTTGCCATCAGAAAAGGCTGACATTTCGGTCAGAGTTCGCAGATAACCCAAATGAGACTTTTAGTGGTTTACCTCAGTCTCTGGACTGGACTGAAATCAGATCTGGACTTAGCTAAAATCGAGGACTACAGCGACGGTCTGTTTAGCAGGAAGCCAAGCAAGGAGAAACAGCCGACCTGTCCGTGGTCCTATCCTTGAGGAAGGGCAAGGAGAAATAACAGCTGCTTTTCTAAGTTTTCATCAGACATATAATTCTGCACAGTTGGTGAAGCCAGGCAAATTATATTAATGACACTGCGACAACAATAACCCGGCAATCAATGAGATCAGAATGGACATACGACGTCAGATTACTAGCAATACACATTATTCCTGCCTACAAAAACTTCTTTCTTAACCCCACATAAACAAATGCCTTTGCATGATAAGGAAAGAGGCTAATACCGGAACTTGTTACTTGTAATCTTGGAATATTCCGAAAGTCTGTAAGCCTTTTCTCTAATATCAGTAGCGTTTTCCATAAACTTATTATTGTATACAAAAAAGCCATCGTAAATGGATTAAAAAAGTATATATCAACCTCGTTTAATACTGATTAATTCCACATGGAGCGAAATCCTTTTTTGAGGAGATGATAGTCACTCAGGTAGTCTAGAAATATCCTCCCGCCTTTTACAGAATCCGAAAGTTCATTACTATATTCTCAAGAGCGCGATATTGAAACGTTTCTTGAAACAGACGAATCCAGTCCACATCCCACCAGTCGAAGAAGAAGAAGAAGAAGAAACAACTGATAACATGCAAGAAGAAAGCGGCTTACTTCCGGAATTTCACAAAACTTGGTTTGTAGTTAAAGTTCCAATTGTGCTCAATAAAATACAATGATGCTCTTGCCAATGACGATGGCCAAGAAGGTGAGTTATTTCGAAATTTAATTTACGTTCGTTTGTAGACCAACAACGCTTCAACTCCAAATAAAATCGGTGATACTGTCAATGACTTCGTTAATTTAGTGACCCGCCCCTACCAAATATTTGCACACGTCTTGTAACTTGAGATAGCGTGGCTTTATCGGCGTGACTCATGCTCGGAGCAAAAATGGATTCACAACATGACAGGCCTAACAAAACAGAACAGAGGGAACGTCACTCTACTCGATGAAGACAGGGGTTTTTGGCTTTTTAGTTTCTCTGGCGGATTACTTTACGGATCTGTGTCAATTCAGGCTACGCAGACTTCAACTACCTGAAAGTTATGAATGTCACTGTTTTGAGCTGTCGCCGCGCTTTCCATGTTCAAAACAGAAAGACAAATGGGTCTTTTATTCTGTTATATTGTAGTTAATTGAATAAAAATTTCCTTGGATATTATCCATCGTCTAGTAAATATAAAACGTAAAACGACGTTTCGGAGATGGGACTCTATCTCCGTCTTCAGGTTCCTACACAGTTGGGCCCACTTGATAGAGCTAATCCCTATCCTATTTACTAGACGATGGATAATATCCAAGGAAATTTTTATTCAATTGACTCTTCACCATCGTCAAGAAGTTTTAGATTTGATATATATTATAGTTGTTTATGACTACACTATATTTCAACAGTTGATCCCGTTAAAGTATAAATAATAATTTATTTCTGTATCGTAATCGAATTTCAATTAATTTTCCTCAGCAAAACTGCCCTACGTTCGCATATTATGCATGACAAAATATAAGAACGTAAGAGGTTAAACAGAATTATGGGACTTTGTAACATGCCCATTGCATGGTCACGTTCAAAAGTGCGACGACATGCCGTCGGAGGCCACCGCCACTAATATATAATATCTTACCATAAGCCGAAGTAATAAATCATGTATTATAGGCGTACGTATGTATAGAGCCTATATCGGTACGTTTCCATAAATTTTTTTGGCTTAGTCTAACTCTAAAGTTCGCATGGAATGTGAATGGTGTAGCCTATCCCGAGCCAATGGGAGCAGGCACCTATAAACCTAGCCCCACACACACCCTATTGGCATATTCATCGCCCTGATGACGGAGGCAGTATGACTTCTGAAAAGTTGGTAAACATCGACCAGACTACACAGCGCAATAACCCAGAAGACAGAAATCTTCATACTCACCGCTGTGAAAACCTCAAATCTTACGTAATTCACATTCTTCACTAAATGTTATAAAATTCAAATAAAGATATGGGCTGGTATTTAGCACGAGTGGGTGGATGGGGGGGGGGGGGGGGGGGGGGGGATCCCTCGACTAGATGAAGATGCATACACAGTTTTCGGTGAAAAAGCAGTCGGAAGACCTACGAATAAATGGGAAGATGATATTAAAATTAATCTTAGGGAAATTGGGTGTGTCTCGGAGTAACGGCCGGTGGCGAACTCATGTGAACACGGAAATTAACCTTCAGGTTCCAAAAATGGTGTCGATCTGATAACTAGCTGCGTGCATAATAGGCTTATCTAGCTCGCCTCTGCTCCATTTAGTCAGTACATGTTGGTACTGAGGCAGCATATTCGGTCCTTATTTCAGTTTCCTTGCAGGCGAGTGCTCTTCCGTCTAACACATCGCAATGAGAGAATGCAGATGAAGACACCCAAAAATTGATATCACTTGTTTATTCAGCTAGGGCAATCCTTTTCTTTGTAAATGTTTCAATGGTGAAATTCGTGGTAGTGTAACTTTTCAAATTAAATTGACACAACCGGAGTCTGTTGGCCAACTACTGATTAGATAGTGTCTTTATATAACGTTCGCTCAGTTAGAGACTAGCAACATTCATCTGTCTTCATTCAAGAGAGCAACACTGCAGAGACACGTAAGTAAGCAGCCTCTCGTATCACACTACATAAATAGGCGTGTAAAACTGCATCTAAACTTCGGTAAAGATTAAATATGGGGGTAGGATAGACAGAGCACTGGAAAGTAAACAAACAGCGGATATTCATAATTTATATTCCTCACCTTTATTGTCACAGCAAATAAGCCAAAACCATCGTAGCTGTCAGAGGTTAGCACGCCTTCTTCGTACTTGGGAGGTACCGATTTTCCGCACGGAGAATTCTTTGAGGTTTGTCGTGGCTTTACTCAGTCACCTCATGCAAATACTGAGGCTGGGGACAGCGTTCAATAAGGACACGACCGCTCCTTTCTCCTAATTTCCAATTTATAATTCACGTTTCGTCGCATTATTCTACGCGATACACCCACTTTGACTGTACGCGTCGTTAATTAAACCCAAAATTAATTACTCAGTGGGACAGGTCAAACTGTTCAAAACAACGAACATCAAGGACGCATGATAAATTAATAACAAGTTAAGGAAACAACTGAGTACCTATTTCCCTAATTGCCTTCCATCTGAAAACAGAAATTATATATATATATGAAGATCGGTAATTAAAAAAATTATTAGTCAAGTCGTTCACAAAATTTCTACTAGTATAATTCAGAGAATATGGCCGTCGTTATTTCTTTACATTCTAACATAAAAAATATCTCATATAGTATATGTGGGTGAAGTTTATGATTTTTCACATGCTTAGCTTCAGTGATTCAAGCTGACCATATATCACACGGTAGACATGTTGTATCAAACTGTACAAAAACATCACCTGCACTATAGCTCCTTATTTTTTGAAAGTATATCGCTGCAGAAAATTTTACGCTCATATAGTGTCTCTATTGCTACACCTACCAAAGTCCTTCGATTTATTCTTGGTATGAATGTTTGCTACTCTAATGAAATGATGTTCGTACCAAGTTTCATGAATATTCGCTAGTTTGTTTAGAAGCTGGAATGAGGGACATTCAAGAATAACGTTAGCGTTAACACCGTTTGTAAGCTGCTTATGAAGTCAGAATTTTTTTTTGGTATTTCTAAGAACCTTTCAACTTTTATCATACACAACAGACAAACAGAGCTGTAAAAGGTTAGACTTATATTCGTTGGATAATCAGTATCTCATTCAGTGCTATATGGCCTCTGGAGCTGAGAGTGTTTCTGAGAAATAAAATCCTAAAAGTTATTTTAAAGCATAGAAATATCTAATCTTTAAATAAACATGCTTGTTATTTAATAAGCTTACATAAATATTCGGTGAAATTTAGATAATAAAGCGTAGATTACATGCTCTTGTGACAACCGAATAGACCTAAACCTCACTATCTCCAAATGGCGAGAGTAGTTTGTCCTCAATACGGATTTTATCATCTTATCTGAGGATAAGCGGCCATTTTGTCTCAGTATTGATCCTTCTTCCAACTCTGATCATTACCTAACTCCACAATTCGAATTATGGTGTACTGTCATCAAAATAACAAATTATAACAAATAGGTTGGTTTTTGGAAAATTCAGCAACACATACAGGTTACAAATGCGTATTTATTTCTTCTTAATAATTCCGAACCAAATTTGCAGTGTTCAGTAAATTCGGTAGTATGATCCAAATGCAATATTTTGAAAGGTACGTGACAATGACTAAGCGTTTTGATTAGGGCTGCTGGGCGCTGTATTGTCTGATGTATTCTCGATATACACAAAATATTTGGAGTTCTTTCTAATCCCGTTATCAGGTCATTCAACTGACAGAAGTTTATTTTTTATTCAGCTCAGTGGCGATGGTTGGGACCGAAAACGAAGCTTTTGTGTTTGAATACTAAGCTAGTAGTCAGCGTAATAACCTATTACACGTTCGGCGTCAACGATCACCACTAATCTAAAAAAAAAATAATATTCTGACAGCATAATGCCAGTCACTCGTTAACGAAACCACAGGTAACTTCCGAAACGTCGATTAGTCAAGTCGTTCACAAAATTTCTACTAGTATAATTCAGAGAATATGGCCGTCGTTATTTCTTTACATTCTAACATAAAAAATATCTCATATAGTATATGTGGGTGAAGTTTATGATTTTTCACATGCTTAGCTTCAGTGATTCAAGCTGACCATATATCACACGGTAGACATGTTGTATCAAACTGTACAAAAACATCACCTGCACTATAGCTCCTTATTTTTTGAAAGTATATCGCTGCAGAAAATTTTACGCTCATATAGTGTCTCTATTGCTACACCTACCAAAGTCCTTCGATTTATTCTTGGTATGAATGTTTGCTACTCTAATGAAATGATGTTCGTACCAAGTTTCATGAATATTCGCTAGTTTGTTTAGAAGCTGGAATGAGGGACATTCAAGAATAACGTTAGCGTTAACACCGTTTGTAAGCTGCTTATGAAGTCAGAATTTTTTTTTGGTATTTCTAAGAACCTTTCAACTTTTATCATACACAACAGACAAACAGAGCTGTAAAAGGTTAGACTTATATTCGTTGGATAATCAGTATCTCATTCAGTGCTATATGGCCTCTGGAGCTGAGAGTGTTTCTGAGAAATAAAATCCTAAAAGTTATTTTAAAGCATAGAAATATCTAATCTTTAAATAAACATGCTTGTTATTTAATAAGCTTACATAAATATTCGGTGAAATTTAGATAATAAAGCGTAGATTACATGCTCTTGTGACAACCGAATAGACCTAAACCTCACTATCTCCAAATGGCGAGAGTAGTTTGTCCTCAATACGGATTTTATCATCTTATCTGAGGATAAGCGGCCATTTTGTCTCAGTATTGATCCTTCTTCCAACTCTGATCATTACCTAACTCCACAATTCGAATTATGGTGTACTGTCATCAAAATAACAAATTATAACAAATAGGTTGGTTTTTGGAAAATTCAGCAACACATACAGGTTACAAATGCGTATTTATTTCTTCTTAATAATTCCGAACCAAATTTGCAGTGTTCAGTAAATTCGGTAGTATGATCCAAATGCAATATTTTGAAAGGTACGTGACAATGACTAAGCGTTTTGATTAGGGCTGCTGGGCGCTGTATTGTCTGATGTATTCTCGATATACACAAAATATTTGGAGTTCTTTCTAATCCCGTTATCAGGTCATTCAACTGACAGAAGTTTATTTTTTATTCAGCTCAGTGGCGATGGTTGGGACCGAAAACGAAGCTTTTGTGTTTGAATACTAAGCTAGTAGTCAGCGTAATAACCTATTACACGTTCGGCGTCAACGATCACCACTAATCTAAAAAAAAAATAATATTCTGACAGCATAATGCCAGTCACTCGTTAACGAAACCACAGGTAACTTCCGAAACGTCGATATGAACCTAATTAAGACAATGGGATGTGTTCAACAGGTTACTGGTTTAAAATCCCTGTAAGTTGCTTCCAGAAGTTCCTGTTATATTTCTTGCTTATTGACATCGCTTCCACATCAGCCAAAGTCGAGTTTGCTGAGAATTTAAGACAACCAATTCAGGAATTTTCGCACAAAAGTGGATCTCACTACGTAATATGCTATTCAGACATACTCAGAACTAGTAATCCTTGATACAATTATAGACACCCACTTTAACGATGTTGATCTTCTGAGTTGTGACGCAGTATGGACCTGCAGGTAGATCCCAAGGATTCAGAGAAACATAATGTCTCCATCTTCAGAGAGTATGTTTCTGCTAAACTTTCGTATCTATCTATCTATCTGCGAACAACCCAGGAGACCAACATTGTTATCTTCACCGCCGTGAGAACCTCAAATCTCATGTCTGCGTTAGTTTAATTTGCAACTGCTGTCATCTTCCATCACGGAATCGAGCAAGGGACGTGGGTAAAACACACCTTTGGTCGTGGTATTAAAAATGTATTTCTTTTACGCGTCTACCTGCAAGCACATACTTCACAGCCACTGCTAAATACTAGCGATTTTCTCGAAATCACTGAGTGTAATACAGATATTGTACAAGACATGGATCACTGTAAGTTAATTCAATACATTTTTTCCAAAGCCAATACACGGCGAGGCACGTGATGCGGCACTTAGGCGAATTAAGGCGAACGAAACTCTTACACTGTAATGCTTGAACGTGAAAGTACAGTCGAGCTTACGTTAAGTGGCCCTTAAAATTAAACAAACTAAACCGAAATTTAAAACATCTCGACAAAGTACTGTGTATGTACCATACCAAATCTGACGAGATCGATTACGTAGTTCGGGCGCTGTTACTTAATAAAGGCACGGTAGAATTACTTTGCCGAAATGCATCTCTAGGGCGTATAAAGAATATCTAGGCCATCGCGTCGACTCTGATTTTAAACGCATGAAAAAATTTTCGTAAAGAACTTGCTGTAATGTAGAATATAATGATATATAATAAATTTCGGATGTTCACTTACAATGATTAAATTTTTATCGTCTTTTGGTCGCAGTTTATAGGTCTATAAAATATGACTAACCCAATACGATGTTATTTGTTCTGTACATCTTCAATTACGCACATACTTGCAGTACGCGTTACTCTTGCTGAGAGAGATTGCATTTTACATCTATACAAAGCAACTATTGAAATTATTATTGCTATAAATATAATTGAGTTTATAAAGAAACAACCGTTCTGAGGGTGTAATGTACGAAATAATGCAATTAGTACGACAGGAGGGGCAACAGTCTTTCTTCATTACAGGGTCGTTTCAATATCAATGTTTTATTCCATTTACAGCGTTGAGAAAATGGCTTTCTACATCCAGAGTGTGCATTCGAAAAAATACTTGGATATTAAGGACAATAACGACTGTAAGGGAGCAGAAGTAATTATTTTCGACTTCACCGGTGGCAAGAACCAGCAGTGGAAATACAAGAACGGGAATATCGTCAGCGAACTTAACGGGTACGTACCGATTACTGGGATCGCACTTGTAAACTTCCGGTCTCAAACACGCACGCATAACAGGATACTGTCAGTAACTTTGTAAAACATCACTCAAAAAGTTCCCAAAAATAACCCTAGATAGCAGAATGTTATATTTCACAAATGCTGCTATTATTAGGCAGCTTTTAGAGTGATTACAAAGAAAAGAAAGGCACAAAAAGGATAAGAGGAAAGAAGATGGGGTAACGGGATGAAAATAAAAGGAAAAGTATATCCTGTTGAGCTCAACGAGTCCTTACCAATTAATAAGTAAATATGTATTATAAAAACGGTAGTTCTGGAAGGAAAAATGTTAATCTCAGGCAATACACAATCCGCCTGTCTGCAATTTATCCTAGGCTCCGTTTGAATACTGTCGTCACATCTGGGCCTTGCTTCCGAACGTCGTGGCATTTTGAACAGCCCTACATATTCTTGCTATTCCGGACGTCCTGGATTCGAATCTCGATCCTGATACCCAACTAACATCTTCGTAATTCTCCTTAGTTCATTCTGGCTACTCATGGAGTAGTAGGCCTACCTTAAAGTAGACCACGACCTCTTACTTTAATATAACTCTACGGTATTATAGTCATCCTGTTTCCTCTGCCGAGGCTAAATAGGCCTAGTTGATACAGTGCACTTATTTAACGATGGAATCAGTAGCTCGTATTACATACCGTAGAATGAGTAACGAACTGGGTGGAATTTGCAAGGCAGCGGCCGTGGCCTAACTGAAGGTCTCAGAGCCGTGATCTGAAACCGTGCGTGCTTAACCACTAGACAGTGACGTTCGATGGCCTGCAAATACTCAATATGCAAACATTATAACACAATTTATTCGGTTCCAGGCTTGTTCTTGATATTGAGAGAGGTGAAGAGAGCGGGAAGATCATAATGTGGAGCAAGAATGGAGGAGACAACCAGAAGTGGACCTTCGAAGATGATTTCACGATCAAGAGCGGGCTGAATTTCGTGCTAGATGTGAAAGACGCCTCGAAGGATAACCACACGAACCTCCTAGCCTTTTCTGGGCACGGAGGAGACAACCAAAAATTCCGTGTCGTGCCAGTTAATGATGACTGAGCTATTACCCGATTTCTATTATACATTCAACCACTGATAGATGACACATCTTTTCTATACAAAGAATAAAGCTTATATGTCTTGTAACTTGTTAAAACATTTGTAATTTCATGAGGATGAAATCCTGCCTGGAACTGAAAATCATAAATAAAGTTTAATATTATTTTCCTCAGCCCCGTGCCTGAAGTGATTTAATTGAACGTGGAACGGTATCTCCTCGCATGTTGAAAACTTCATTGTGAGCGGACAAGGTGGACTTAGGCGTTTTCTAAGTGTAAGGAAAACCACGTGAAATGTGAAGCATCTTCTAAGGATTTTCTGAGATTATGAAGTCAAAGACATCGTTTCACAGGTAACAAAGGTTAGGGCACAAAATATTTCCACGAACAGTGCAAAAACATCCTTACCAGAAATGAGATAAATTCGTGAACACATTCGAGTGTAATGTGTAAATATGTGGAGCCCTCTTATCCTTTAGCAGGAGTCATATAGAATTGACGCAGTATGGACCTGCAGGTAGATCCCAAGGATTCAGAGAAACATAATGTCTCCATCTTCAGAGAGTATGTTTCTGCTAAACTTTCGTATCTATCTATCTATCTGCGAACAACCCAGGAGACCAACATTGTTATCTTCACCGCCGTGAGAACCTCAAATCTCATGTCTGCGTTAGTTTAATTTGCAACTGCTGTCATCTTCCATCACGGAATCGAGCAAGGGACGTGGGTAAAACACACCTTTGGTCGTGGTATTAAAAATGTATTTCTTTTACGCGTCTACCTGCAAGCACATACTTCACAGCCACTGCTAAATACTAGCGATTTTCTCGAAATCACTGAGTGTAATACAGATATTGTACAAGACATGGATCACTGTAAGTTAATTCAATACATTTTTTCCAAAGCCAATACACGGCGAGGCACGTGATGCGGCACTTAGGCGAATTAAGGCGAACGAAACTCTTACACTGTAATGCTTGAACGTGAAAGTACAGTCGAGCTTACGTTAAGTGGCCCTTAAAATTAAACAAACTAAACCGAAATTTAAAACATCTCGACAAAGTACTGTGTATGTACCATACCAAATCTGACGAGATCGATTACGTAGTTCGGGCGCTGTTACTTAATAAAGGCACGGTAGAATTACTTTGCCGAAATGCATCTCTAGGGCGTATAAAGAATATCTAGGCCATCGCGTCGACTCTGATTTTAAACGCATGAAAAAATTTTCGTAAAGAACTTGCTGTAATGTAGAATATAATGATATATAATAAATTTCGGATGTTCACTTACAATGATTAAATTTTTATCGTCTTTTGGTCGCAGTTTATAGGTCTATAAAATATGACTAACCCAATACGATGTTATTTGTTCTGTACATCTTCAATTACGCACATACTTGCAGTACGCGTTACTCTTGCTGAGAGAGATTGCATTTTACATCTATACAAAGCAACTATTGAAATTATTATTGCTATAAATATAATTGAGTTTATAAAGAAACAACCGTTCTGAGGGTGTAATGTACGAAATAATGCAATTAGTACGACAGGAGGGGCAACAGTCTTTCTTCATTACAGGGTCGTTTCAATATCAATGTTTTATTCCATTTACAGCGTTGAGAAAATGGCTTTCTACATCCAGAGTGTGCATTCGAAAAAATACTTGGATATTAAGGACAATAACGACTGTAAGGGAGCAGAAGTAATTATTTTCGACTTCACCGGTGGCAAGAACCAGCAGTGGAAATACAAGAACGGGAATATCGTCAGCGAACTTAACGGGTACGTACCGATTACTGGGATCGCACTTGTAAACTTCCGGTCTCAAACACGCACGCATAACAGGATACTGTCAGTAACTTTGTAAAACATCACTCAAAAAGTTCCCAAAAATAACCCTAGATAGCAGAATGTTATATTTCACAAATGCTGCTATTATTAGGCAGCTTTTAGAGTGATTACAAAGAAAAGAAAGGCACAAAAAGGATAAGAGGAAAGAAGATGGGGTAACGGGATGAAAATAAAAGGAAAAGTATATCCTGTTGAGCTCAACGAGTCCTTACCAATTAATAAGTAAATATGTATTATAAAAACGGTAGTTCTGGAAGGAAAAATGTTAATCTCAGGCAATACACAATCCGCCTGTCTGCAATTTATCCTAGGCTCCGTTTGAATACTGTCGTCACATCTGGGCCTTGCTTCCGAACGTCGTGGCATTTTGAACAGCCCTACATATTCTTGCTATTCCGGACGTCCTGGATTCGAATCTCGATCCTGATACCCAACTAACATCTTCGTAATTCTCCTTAGTTCATTCTGGCTACTCATGGAGTAGTAGGCCTACCTTAAAGTAGACCACGACCTCTTACTTTAATATAACTCTACGGTATTATAGTCATCCTGTTTCCTCTGCCGAGGCTAAATAGGCCTAGTTGATACAGTGCACTTATTTAACGATGGAATCAGTAGCTCGTATTACATACCGTAGAATGAGTAACGAACTGGGTGGAATTTGCAAGGCAGCGGCCGTGGCCTAACTGAAGGTCTCAGAGCCGTGATCTGAAACCGTGCGTGCTTAACCACTAGACAGTGACGTTCGATGGCCTGCAAATACTCAATATGCAAACATTATAACACAATTTATTCGGTTCCAGGCTTGTTCTTGATATTGAGAGAGGTGAAGAGAGCGGGAAGATCATAATGTGGAGCAAGAATGGAGGAGACAACCAGAAGTGGACCTTCGAAGATGATTTCACGATCAAGAGCGGGCTGAATTTCGTGCTAGATGTGAAAGACGCCTCGAAGGATAACCACACGAACCTCCTAGCCTTTTCTGGGCACGGAGGAGACAACCAAAAATTCCGTGTCGTGCCAGTTAATGATGACTGAGCTATTACCCGATTTCTATTATACATTCAACCACTGATAGATGACACATCTTTTCTATACAAAGAATAAAGCTTATATGTCTTGTAACTTGTTAAAACATTTGTAATTTCATGAGGATGAAATCCTGCCTGGAACTGAAAATCATAAATAAAGTTTAATATTATTTTCCTCAGCCCCGTGCCTGAAGTGATTTAATTGAACGTGGAACGGTATCTCCTCGCATGTTGAAAACTTCATTGTGAGCGGACAAGGTGGACTTAGGCGTTTTCTAAGTGTAAGGAAAACCACGTGAAATGTGAAGCATCTTCTAAGGATTTTCTGAGATTATGAAGTCAAAGACATCGTTTCACAGGTAACAAAGGTTAGGGCACAAAATATTTCCACGAACAGTGCAAAAACATCCTTACCAGAAATGAGATAAATTCGTGAACACATTCGAGTGTAATGTGTAAATATGTGGAGCCCTCTTATCCTTTAGCAGGAGTCATATAGAATTAGCACCTACGCTTTCCAAATGATCTGTTGTGCTGAAGAATGTAGACTGTTTCAGTTTTGTAATGATCCATGTTATTCCTTTCCTTATTCCATACAGAAACAAAATGAACTTTACTACATTCTTCAGCCTTCAGTCTTACTGTCGCCTTCCAATACACACACTCATGACAAGCCTAGATTTCCTTAAGATGCAGAGAAGAAAACTTTCCTTTGTGTCTACCCATCACCACGTATAAAAATGGAGGTAATGCGTATGATTTCCAAGAGCAATCATTACGACAGTAGAACTGCAAATCCACTGTTGCAAAGTTATGTTGTATCTCTTGTCCGAAGCTACTGGGTTCGAGGTTGCTCCAGAATGACGCCGAGGGCCGAGTGGTCTTTGCCAAAATGACTGACCTGGAAATGTAAAGTCTTTGCATCGTCAAAGTGAGTTGCTTGCAAACCCAAGCACACCGCTTACACCGATGTGTAACCAGATGTTTAATGCAAATGAATTAATAACTAGAGATGTCGGCTGTGGACACTGAACATAAACACTTCAGTAATCGTAATTAGGTCTACAGCATTCTTTGGAGTAAACGGATAAAATTTAACAGGAGTTTTAGGCAAGATAGCCCGTTAAAATGACAATGATATGCCGGACTCTAAAGGGCAATTCGAAATTAAAATTGTAAAATATTAAAAATTAAAACGGTGTCAGCTAAATGGATTTCGCGAGTCCGAATGTCATAATGAACAAACAATCTCAGTATTGAACATAGGCCCTTTTGGTTGTCTTTTATTTTTGTAAACGGGAGTGCGGGCTACAGTCACAGTATAAATAAAGACAGCCCATGTCCTGCCCCAGAATCAAACCAGCTACTTCCCGAAAAAATTCAAGACTTCCTAGCCTGTAGGAGAGTTTCTGCATTCTTGGTTATGGTATCCACACCATCCCCCTGCAAATTGACATCATCAGCATAGGCAAGTACCTGGTGCAGACCATTCAAATTGAGCCCTTCCTTATCCCCTCTGACCTTCCTGATTACATGTTCTACAGCAAAATTAAAAAGCATTGGGGATAAAACATCCCCCTCTTTTAGGCCCTTATGCACTGGAAAGCGATCCAACAGAAGGTTACCTGTACAAACTCTACTTGATACCCCGTCCATACATATCTTAATTAACCTAACAAGTTTCTTTGGTATTCCAAACTCAAAATTACATGCAGTATCTCTTCTGACTGAGTCATATGCCTTCCTGAAGTCCACGAATAGTTTGTGTACTGACCCATTATACTCCCACGTTTTCTCTAATATTTGTCGACTGCAAAAGATCTGATTAGCAGTTGACCTATTACGGCGGAATTCACGTTGATCGTCCCCGATAGTCTAATTCCTAAATGGCGTTAACCGTGCCAGAAGAACATTCGATAAAATTTTGTATGACGTCGACCTCGGAAGTTACTGCATTAAGTTTTGCCCCCGTTTTATGGTTAGGGACAACAATTGGTTCTGTTTCCATTGTTGTGGTATAACTTCCTGGTTCCAAAACCAGACTATAAGCTTATGTGTCTCTGAGTGCAGTGTCCTACCATCTGCATTGATTGGTTCAGCTGGAATTGAGTCAATACCGGGAGATTTGTAACTTTTTAATTTCCCAATGGCAATTTCAACTTTATTGAGGCTCGGTTCCTGGATGAAGTGATCTGCTGCGTGTACTTCAGTCTCTAAATTGATCAGCTAGATTCAGTAAGTGACAGCCTTTTAAGAATCCCATTGGCTGACTGTGAGTTCACCTCCCCTCTCATGACTCATGATAACGAGATGTTCAATGTGCTTATTTCAGAAGAGTCAGTCGTTTACTTATCAGCCGGCTGAAACGTCCATCCAGTGACACGTACGTGTTACCACACAAATATCTCACATCAATTCAATTGCGAGTAATAGTAAGTATTTATCATATTTGGGCAAAAATATCTTGAGAACGCAAAGGCTCCGAATTTAAACACACAGAAAAAGAAACAAACATTCTAGTCTTGCCGTGACTGTCGAACTTATGTGCGTATGTATTCAGAAACGAACTGGTCAAAACGACGTTTTATTGATGCTAAAAATTCATTCTCTAAATGTAGCATACAAGACAAGCAGGCAAAGTTTCTTAAAAACGACTTCATGATTTTTAACGACAGAGAGTGAGAGAACGGGTCAAAGTAAAACATCTTCCCAACTCTAATTCTGACTTTTCAGTTATTCTCGGTCCCTGTAGACAAATTAAAACAGCTTCCTTTCGCGTCATCAGATATTCGCCACTTACAGTAATCGTGCATGTAATTTCTCATAACATTATAGGTAGACTAGATGAAGACAACGCATTCTAAACCTCGAAGTTAAATTCAAATATGTTGTCACCTTCGTGCTCAAAATGCCTTAACCTATGTGTACAGTAGGACCATAAAGGGACACTGACTAAATATTAAATATTTCACAGTGCTCTATTTGCATCAGGTACTGAAATGAAATTATACCAATACATAATGACTGGTGGTGAGGATTGTGATGAAGATCATCTGAACTTTGGTGCTAGAACTCGTAGACTATATCAGAGGTTCCCAAAGTGTGGGGCGCGTCCCCTGGGTGTGGGGAGGGTGTTGTTTGTATGAAAAACTTTTTTTAACGAAATATGGAGAAACATTGTTAACATCCTTTGCTTGGTTGAGGCTTGTCTTACAGTGCTGTACACTCACAGCTAAATTTTATGTCAAATCTGTTTGCTTGCACTTGTTCTGGAAGGGGGGCGTGAAATTTATGAAATGTTTTAAGGGGGGCGCAAGATATAAAAGTTTAGGAACCTCTGGATTATATCATGAGCTTTTGGTCTAGCCTCGCTCAAGTATTCCTTAGATATGGAAGCATTATTATGCAACAACTAATGCTTTATGGGCGATAACACCTCTCCTGACACGTGAAAAAAGTCTAGATAAGGCTACACTTATCTTATCAAAAATAAACACAACGCAGTACTTTGCACCGTTAAAGCCACAAATTCCGAACAACAAACTGACGATAGAATAAACGACTTGTGATATACTGTGGCTTTATGACCCGACTTTTCCTTCTTGGCCATCTTATCCACGGCAGGTACACTGTTATAGAACCTCAAGGTGGGAGGGATTGTCACTTTGTTTATTGAAAAATCAAAATAATGAAGATGGTGCTCGGCAAGTGGCACCCGAACCACGGCGATGTCCCTCACATTCACAAAGTGCTGACACTGTCAGCGAAGGGCATGCGGGAAAATCATCACTCCATTCTGGTCTCGAACCCGACACCTCCTGCACCTCTGAATCAGTAGGTCGTTGAGACATTCGCATGCCAATCAAGGATTTTCTTGGGATAGTAAACAATGACAGACAGAAATACATTATAACTAAAACGTGAACTGTGGTCTTCTAGATTATGACGTCATGAAATCTGGTAGGTGATTACCAACGTTTCGGAGAAAAACATCGCCTCCATCTTCAGGGTATAATCACCCACAACTCTGAATATGGAGGCGAATATGTTCCCCCGAAACGTTTATTCAAGGAAATAACAGCTTTGTTCTGATAACCATACAAAACCTATAAATACATTCTGTGGGTAATATGCAGAGTTACTGAATGTTATAAAGCAAATGATACTTGGCTTCAAAGGGTTATAGAACGACGCTTCTTACAGTTGTAAACGTAAAAAGCTAAATTCGT
This sequence comes from Zootermopsis nevadensis, assembly GCF_000696155.1. The sequence continues at coordinate 789,262 of NW_019060210.1, forward strand.
GTGTAGTAACAACCTGCATTAATATGAATGTACACAGAAAATGCCGTTCGTTATCAAGTGTGTGGCCAACGGGATGGTTCTCGACGTCAAGAACAATGAAAGGATAAATGGCGCTCAGGTGGTATTGTGGCCCTACAATGGGGGAAACAACCAGCTGTGGGAATACAAGAACAACATGATCTACAGTAAACTTAGCGGGTATGTGTTGTCTCGTCTTTCCTATGGTGAACACACCATGCAAAGGGTACTTCTGCATCACTCAAGGGTCAAACGCGTCTTCAACACATAACATTTTGTATGAAGACCTCAACGAGTTTATGCGAGCCGAAGTGACTAGGTGAGAAGTATTCAGGTTACCCTGTTTATCATGAATTGAATTGAATTATTACCTTGGTTAAAAGGTCAAAGGTAAAATTCTGACTAAGCCGCCAGGATTGCTACGCTGTGCATATGTTTCCTGACTTGTTTAAACAATTGCAAACATAAGTGGACTAATTTCAAAACTCATACACAAAATATTTAGATTAT
>NW_019060210.1:804235-827904 GCF_000696155.1 Zootermopsis nevadensis
ACCCCCCCCCCCCAAATACCACTATCAGTTTTATGTGCCCAGGTGCGCAGAGAGCAACATTGGCCTTCGTGTGTCAGGGTTCAAATTACAGCCTCAATTCACTGGTTCGGATTCAGCAGTTCTTCCTAGATTCTGATCCGCGGACCAACGCCAAATCTTCAATATAATTACCGTTTATGGAGTGGCACAGAGTCTAATAAGCAGAGGTAGCCAGAGATTTGAAAAATAAATGCTGTAAGTTGTAGACACGTTAATAAAATAATGTCCAGGAGTACGTGCTTGAAATTATACAGAATATTTGTCAGACCGGTGGTAAAATACGAAAGTTGGCCATGGAGATGGAGCAAAGACACAAAGCAAAACACAAGTAGCTGAAATGAGAGCCGTAAGTTCAGAAGGGGAAAAAAACCTAAGTTCGCTAATACAGTTTAAACGATTACTACATAGCCTACTGTGCAGAATGATATGACACGCCCATATTCTAGGAATGGATGGAGGGGGGAGAGCAAGAGAAACAACGAGACGCCGGAAAGAGGAGTTTAAAGGAATTGGGTTGCCCTGAGGACAAGAAATAGAAATGAGACATTTCTTACTGTCACAAGAATTGTTCGGTCCGCAACACAAGATAATACTGAGAAATTTCGAAATTGTTTAGTTACTGCTTAAGAAAGTCGTAAATATTGCCTTCACATACCTCGACCGTCCCACCAGAAGCTGTATTCATTAATAACATTTAATATGTACTAGGTCTAATTCTCTGGCAGAAATACCAGAAGATTCAACACCGCTAAACCCAAACCCCGCCACAGGACATGATCCTGGGCCAACTCCAGCTTTACATCTATTTCACCAATATCTATAGCCTATTATCACGTCTCCTTCTTGGTCTTACATGTGGTCATTTTCCAAGAGGTTTCCCACCAATATTCTGCACGCATCTCTTGTCTCCCAACATGCCAAGTCTCCTTGGTGTCATTATCACAGCGAAATGCGCACTTTTTGGCACTCGACAAACGATGGGCAGATTTGGGTGAAATTTAGGGACTGATCTGTAATCGTACTTTAAAATTTCCTACAATCCGACCAACATGGCGGGCGAATTAACATGTGAGATGCGATCGACACTAGCGCCACTTGCAACAGGGCTATAAAATTATATATGGTAAAAGATTTGTGTAAAACACGAAACTTTAGTCTAGCAGTTATTCGTGTAACGTAAAATAACAGCATGGCGCTTGCATGTTAAAATAAATAAAAAAGATATATAACTTGTCCAAGTCCCGATTTCGAGCCCCCGTGTATAACAAGACCAGTACACTGCCAAATAAATAAGGCCTCTTGATAACCCCTACTCATTAATTTTACTTAAGTAAGATTTTAACACCACACGATTTGCATATTTGGAAACTAAAGATATCTAAACAAGATGACTGACGTAATATTTTTTCAGAATTTGCATGTGTGAATTCCACACGAATTACACCTTTCCAGTCTTCTATGTATCGATTGAAATCCTGCTTAAAAGCAAGAACAAAATACAAGGGCTGAAACGGAAACAGCTGTACAGTTTTTGGAATGTGAAATTGTCTGCCATCTAGTGTCTGAATTCTACAACTCTAGTTCACAAAATCGTCACTAGATCAGGCACACAATCTCTTTTGACGGCATAGCGTAGAACTCTGAAATATGCACATTATGCCCATTACCCAATAATTACTACTTGAATGGATTGACAAGTATAATAATTTCCAATCAAATAGCGATACCAACAACTTCCGGAAGAGCAGGGAAATTCAATTACTGAGTGCATTTAATGCTTCTGGAAGAAATTGATCAAGATCTTGTAGAGTTTATTTTGCAAAGTACATGAGAAATTCGGCGTCGATAACCATATCAACCCCTCACGTAAAGATGATGAATGTGGAAAAAGAAATTTTGTATTTGACTACATTAGTTTCCGCACCGTCATGTTTGTAACCTTACTTTCGAAAGTGACGTGTAATTATTTGATAAGGGCTATATTCTTTTTTTAACTCAGATTCTAAGAAACTGCCTGCTTTTTATGGAATTTCAAAGGTGGATTATTTTCACACGAGCTTGCCTTTGTATCTATCCTGAGCCATTTGAATCCAATCCACATTCTCACGTCCTGTATTCTTAAGTTCCATTTTAATAACCCTACTGGTTCTTTCGTTCTGGGTTTTCTGGCCATAATTTTATGAAAGAGTGGCAACCCGAGGGGCCTCATACCATACAGAATTCACTGTAACCAACATTGCCATTCAGAATTAAAAGTACCTGTCTGGTCTAACATTTCTGCGTTTTAAGTACATACAGAATTCAATCTGCAAAGCCCCTGCAAAATCAGTATGTGCACACTTCGTCATTCCACGTTAAATCAGCACAGTTACAGTCAATAACAGTGGTTACACCTGCGTTATGTAAGAAACAAAGCAAGATATTCAGAATTTACTAAACAACAGAGTGCCTTGGTAACATGACAGTATCGAGAAAATTTTAAAATATATTCGCCAGACGTTTGAAATTACTTGTTCACAAGGGTTGTTCAATGTTTTCAGTACTATAACACACGGTGTTCAACTGAACTGGATCGATGAAATATTGAGGTTTGCAGAAACAAACAAAACTTTCCTGTGACCTATCCCACTCCAACTACCAACTCCAAATGCTACCATGCCACTCCGATGTGAAGAGTTTCACGGAACACAGCGGGCTTGCTTACCGTATGTTTGTCAGTAGCAACAAGGACACTCTCCTTCCTTCTTGATCTGAAATGTCCTCACAGCAGCTGATGCAGATCATTCACATCACGTGGTTGTCTCCCAGCATCAGTATCTCCCCTGCTCTCTGTAAATAAACAGACCTGCTTATCGGCTGCAGTCAGATTTCAAAGATCCAGTCGTTACAATTTCATACTTGATCAATAGCTCCAATGTGACTGGCACATGGCACAATCACACATTACCATGATTGGTCCCTTACTGCAAGTTATTCGCAGATGATGTGGATGTTTCCCACTGTCTCGTTCTCACACACCAAGAATTCCATTACAGCACGTGGTACGTCTGACGTATGGCACGTGCAGTCGCCATTTTTAACGTAAGTTATAACAACGCCACTATCGGGATAAGAATTAACTAAGCACGGAAGAACATGCCTACCAACTGTGAAAAAAGCAAAGCTGTGGAACAAAAAGTTTTTTTTAAGTTTGGGGCATTACTTTTGCAGCAACCCTCGTAAATCTAATCTGAATATGTCTTACACTCCACTACCCCGTGTGCACCAATGTAGCACATTTTCATTATTGTTTGTCCGCTGTGGCCTTTCGAAACGTTTATGGGATTCGCCCCATTACATAGTTAGCAGAATTGGAACAAGTATAACTTGACTGTACTTTTTGGTTTCTTGTTCTGAATGCCAAAGTAAAATGAATATGAATTAAGGCTCTTTTTATTAATTGTTCACTTTATTTAAATAAAAAAAAATCGAACAGTACCGGGAATTACAACAGTGCCAAATGAGAAACGAAAACTGTAAAACAATTATAAATATAAACAATAATAATTTAATCGAGGGCATCATGCCAAACAGGCATATAAAGAGAACGACCGATTTACAGGAGGCTATGTTCTTACGCTTATTTCGTTTGAAAAATGTATTTTATTATTGTTCATACGCTCAAATATAACTGTTACCTCTTTATAGAGTAGCATCAGCATTAAGTCCTTCTGGCATCATGCCCTCTGAAATTTAAGTAACCTGAAACATTTGCATAACTTAAGCCTAGTTGAAATTTTGACTGAATGCGCCTGGGCTCACTGACGTCAGAAAAAGTATTCAATAATGATGATTATTACTACTCCTCTGCCCTTAAAAAAAATCCGTAAGACATCTAGTACTTCCTTAACGTCGGATAAGGCATAACGCGCTTGTAGAAGTAACAAAAAGATATCGAATAGTGTCGCCACTGAACGTGTGGCTTAACCACTTAATTCCTTGCATGAAGACTTGTCACACTTTGCCTGACAAGTGTGCCCACGAAATGTTACTGTAGCTGATGCCCGGTACAGTATTGGATTATCACAGGAAGGAGTTCCAAAATCAACAGTCATCTCGAAAACAGAGCAGCTCGTCTCATATTTAAGACGAATAGTGCTTTGCTGTCAGGTTCCTAAATGTCACCACATATTGTCAACCGAGTGACTTCAGTATATGATGAAGTATCATACGACACACAGATACAGACGAAACTATTTTTTTGGAACGGTAAGCAACAAAACATGACAAGATGACAAGTAAGATCCATCGCAACACAAACTCTTAAACCATTTCTCAACGCCGTCACAAAATCATGTCATGGTCTTGTGGTACGCGGACACTGCTTCATCGCCTTTCACGCGGAGAGAGCAAGGTTTTACATATTTTAATGTTCTGATAAAGACAGCACTGTCTTCTCTGTGGTTTCTCCACTGTGGACAGCTGGATGTCTTCATATAGTTGAACTCTGCGCCAATAACGCATTCGTTTAGAAATGTAAATATCTCTTCAGAGTTCATGTACATACTCGTAAAATGTTTTATGTAGGACTTAATCCCTTCCCTGTGTGCTTCGCTTATAAACTCGTTAATTTTTTTCAGACTCCGAAAGAATTAGTGGAAAGGAAACGCACGAGGCGCTTCGCTTCTGAGCAATACAACAATGCCATATTCACTCTACAAGAAACAAGCCTGTTTGTTTTGGCAGATGTATAGAAGGCATTGTGTTTCGGGGAACTCGCTCTGGAAGAACTACCGAAGAATGTTCCCGAACATTAAATCGCAACTAATTTTCGTTACACAATCAGTTCTTTCAAGTAGAGAATGAAAATATCTTTAGTCCTCGTGTTCAAAAATTATGATGATAATAATAATCTTCACGGACAAGGTTTGACCCTACTTCGTGAACAGAAACCTTGAAACATGAGAAAATGACAACAGTGCCACAAAATAATATAAAATAATGAAACAGATGTTTTGCACGTGAAATTTAACAAACCAATTAACTGATATTAACTGAAGTTTTATACAAATTATTTGAAATCAAAACTTCTTGAAAGCTAACAAACGAGTGTTTAAGATAAACTTGGTTGTATGGAAAAATACTATGCGATTTAGAGTGAATACCGTCTATAGGCCTCTCTTTAAGTTAAAGATTAGTTTGTTAAAGTTTCTTAAGATTAGTTTACTATCTAGGACATTAATTTTTTCTGCGACAAAGATATAAATAGCCAGTGACATCCGCGGTAACGAAAAGGTTCTTGTCGGGAATCGAAACCCAGTAGGGTAGTCCTCAAACAAGTCAGCCGACTGACTCGGCTCATATGTTCAATATGTATAGGCCTGTGTTATGAATAAACAATGTGTAATAAAAGCTGTGTTTCTAAATGTTTGCCAAAGCTTCTTTCCTATCTTAGTGTCAGTAATGCCAGTCATTTTATTGAGAAGAATACTGGCTCCTTTCCGTCAATTCGCAGATCCTCCATGTTGCATCAATCCACACAGAGACATTGCACCTGTCAATGGCCTTACGAGTGCCAAGAAGATTTTCACGTGTATCAAATTTCAGCCGCGTATTTTGTAATTATAACATAACGTTTTCTCGGCATCTATTTTTCTAGCCTTCAAAACGAAGCGCGAGTGATAGTCATCTCAGTTCAGGCGGCATATTTGATTCGTCACGGACTCCAGACTCAGTTCACTTCAAACGAACCCCTTTGCCAGTACAGCCAAGAATCTTACACTGCAGAACCTGCATTATCGTGGTCACGGTAAACAATTACTTGAGAACTGGCGTCTCCTAAAAAGATCATTCTCACATCAGTCGTTTAAAAGGTTGCAGTGATTAACCCACTAATTCAAAATCCTCCTACAAGTTCACTGTCTCGCGTATACAAAACACTCATTTACCCATTTAAATGGCACTGGAATATTTAAAATTTTGTATCGTTTTATAAATGTACAAATTTAACATTCAGAAGAACCGAATTAATTTACTGGATCAAAATGTGTGTGCAGAAAAGCTGAAGACTTCTTTATATGCCTTGTTTCTTTTCGAAACTGACCTTACCTTACCGTATTAACATAAAATTAAAAAGATAGTAGGTAAATCAACACTTCATCACATCTACAGAAATCAATACTTCTGTGCCCTAGAACATCTCTGTCGTTTGAAGCAGATTCTTCACAGCTGTGGTAAAGTTAATAATAGATCTCTTTGTTTTCTTCTCAATCGTGAGCTTCTGTGTTGTGACGTCATGTGGTCTTGTAGGTGGTTACCAACGTACCATATTCACCCCGAAGACGAACGATATACGTTCCATCTGAAGCGTTGGTAAAAGACCACACGACGTCATAATCGAGAACTTCATTATCGACAAGAAAACAGTTTCATTAGTAACTTTGGCAACAGATTCGCCAAGACAGTTACTGGTTAGTGTGTGAACCTGTCTGCAATCGTATTTACTAAAGTGTCATGAGGTTCGTTTGTATAACCCGGAGGCTCGCGAGTGTTACTAATAGGGTAAGGAAACATAAGACCACCATGAGAACCTGTTCTCCCTTCAGAACACAAAACCTTACTCGTCGGGTGTTACAATGCGCTGTAATTCTGCAGTGGAACTTCGTGTTGTCCCGCTCGGCTACTAGAAGAAACCACCGCCCCAGAACACGATCTCGTTGTTTACAGAGACACAAACTACTTTTTATTTCTCGGCTGAGTGGTTATGCATCCCGCGAGAAGGACCAACTGCCACTCGTTTTCAATTTGTTGAACAACACTCACTTCGCTTTTAAAAACTAAATCGGATAGTACATATAAAGTATGAATCTGTCGGGGAAATATAAAAATATGCAAAAGAGTGAAATTAATTATCGTTAATTTCTACATTTCCAAAGCACATATTTTACAGCAGATCTGTTAGCTTGTAATTTTACTTATCATTTAGATTTTCTTATTAAATAAGTCGTAAATTACCCCACTTTTATAAGAAGTTCCTCTGAATAGCAGATATATTTTTGTCTTTTATTACTTTGACTCCACCATCCCTGCTGAAACGGTTTAAGACGGGGAAGGTGCCTGGGAAACAGTAAATGATAACTGCAACCGTTTCATTTATATTGAAGTTTTCGAGCACTCAGAAAAGAGAAAAAAAAAGTTTGAAATTACATGCCACATACAAACAAGAGCATTTCGTATACGCACATTTATGACCGACTTAGATTCACGGTAATTATCTCTAAACGTTCACGAGATATCAAGAAAATACAAATAAAATAATATATTCTTTGTGAGTAGGTTACAGTCTGGAAGACTAGCTCGATTCCCGGCGGGGATAAAAATGTTTCTCTTCGCCGCGACGTCCTAACCAACTTTATTCGAATTAGCACCAAGAGTCCAAGTTGCTGGAACATATTTATAAAGATGCTTCTCCACTGATTCACTGTTTATACGTGTTCATACACACAGTAACATTTTCGACTAGTCCGCCCGCATGTCCTTTGTCATCAGAGCGCAACGAGGTTTCCTCCAGGTGCTGACCTAGGCTCACCTTTCATCTTTTTCCACTTTCGTCGCTGTTCCAATCACAACTTGATATTGGCTTGGTAACACTGTGCAAGATTGGTTACAGATATCTGGTCATCTCGCTTGTCTGCCCATGGGCCTGGATTAGATTTCCATGGACTCCGACAATAATTAAAACTGGACATCCTATATTTTTCTGATCTTTATTTTGTGCCTTTGGTTCTTGCAAGGAGCTGTCTTATTTTTAAGTTGAAATTGTACAGGCATATTCCTGGAAATGATATAAAGTAGTCTTAGCCTGAAGGTAGCCAATGTAGGTTTTGATACAGTAGAAGTATAAAAATGAAGAAATTGACACTTTGGGATAAAACGGACAAAATCACGTGTTTTAGCCGACAAATATTTCGGATCCTGGTCGTTACTTTTATTGGCATTTGTGTGGAAAACTGAGGTTCAATAACAGAATTGAATCTACGACGTCAATGGTTTATATTACAGTGAACTTTTTATGGATTATATGATTTTATGTAAACAGCACGTAGGAATAATTGGCGAATCCTACTTCATAACCATCTAGTCAGACAGTTTGATAAAATCTCATAAACCATAAAATTATTATAAGTCAACACTAAATCCTAAAAAAGTTATTCCGGCTTAAATTTTAACTTAGACTTATAGATGGGACCTAACATGATGATTTATATACAGTAACAGCACTTGGAAACTACGTGTAACAATTAGGACGTTTACGGGTTCTCGTATTTTTTCCTTTCCGAGAAGTTTGTTAAAGTTAGCTTCTGGACTCGCCCTCTAGGAGAAAATTAATAACTTCTTTAGGTTCGTCATCTTTTCAAGAATCTCTCAGACTGGTCTAGTGTATTTTGAGAGTTATTCTACTCCTGTAATTTATTTTATAAGCCATGTGTGCACACACATCGGCACTAATGATCTCCTTTAACCGGGTCGTCCGTACGTCTTTTAAACTATTAGCAATAAAGCTGTTATATATATAAAAAGGATTTCGATGAGGTGTAATTTTTATAAACCACACTATTTTGGTCCAGCGGCCATTTTAAATGCAGGCCTAAATACAAGAGTCGTTCAATAAATAAGTTGGCAACGAAAACGCATATAAAACGTTGGGATCTTACTCCAGCGTCACATAGTCAAGTAACAAAATTCTCATAAAAACCTGTGGTTACTTCTGAGGGTTTGTTCAGTCATTTATTGAAAAGCCCTTATGCCTTTTAGTCATACTGTCAGATACTGAACACATCTGGAAAACATTTCAGGCAAAAGGGAAAAGCTATCAGCAAGGTCTTTCTTCTTGTCGTGGCTCAGACCCACAAGATCTAATATTACCCTTCAAATAGGTTTGTGTAGTACGCTGAATGTCCTTCGTTGAAAGAGAAAAACGCATTTCATTTCTTGTATATAACCTGACAGTGTTACTCATATGACGGACGAGACAAAGACGAATGACAATTTGGGCCATTAATAACTTGTCCTGTCTAACGCACAGCAGACACACCAGTGCGTAGTAGCTGAAGTTTGAATTGCCCTTATTTCCGTAACAAAAAAGATTCACCCATCGTGTGCCAGTGCATATTTGTTCGGGACGGTGTCTATTAGCCGAAGTCTAGCTAAACAGTAGACATATCGAAATCACGTTCAAAGTGAACTTATAGATATTAATGTTTTATGCCAGTTACTAATTTTTCATAAATCTGATCAAGTTAAACTACAGTTTCATGTAAAGTTTGAGTTATAACTGATCGACAGCACGCAAAAAGAAAAAAACAAATTTGCTCAATAATGTTTACGTAGGAAACAATGCTAAATTTAATTTTATAACCTGGTGCATGATTCAAAGGCAAATGTAGGTACAAACAATTTTTACACATATCAATAAAGAAACAATTCGCCTAGACCTCACGAGGCTTCAAAGAGCGGAACTTTATTCTTCTATCACTCGTGCTACATGCCCGATCAATTTTATTAATTTAATGACCCCTAGAAATACCAAGTCTCTGTTATTCATCAGCAGGGAATTTCGCCATGTATCGTCACCAGAAGGAAAATAAAGTTACCTAATAAATCAGGGTGTCTGAGAACACAACATGTACACCGGAGAAATAACAGCAATGTGGAGAAAATCGCAAGATAATGAGGTTAATAACTTATATTTTTCACTTAATATTAGTTGCCAAATCGAGGGCGACGAGATGAGCTGGGCATGCAGCATCCATGTAGGAGATGAGAAATAGATACAAAATTTGGCCTGGAAATCTGAAGGTAATAAACCGATTGAGAGACCGACGTGTGGATAGGAGGATAATATTAAAGTGTATCTAGAAATAGTGTGAGAGTAAAGATAAATGGATTAAACTGGCTTAGGATAAAATCCAGACAGAACTGTTGTGAATTTAATAATGAACTTTCGACCATAAATGGTTGAATATTTAACCATTTCAGCGATTATCAGCTCCTCAAGAAGGATTCTGTTCCGTGGAGTGAGTTAGTTTGTAATACTAAAAAAAAGGGAACCAATTCTTTTTCTCTGTAAAAGCACAACGAGATAATATAAAGTGGAGATTGAATTCTGTAACTCGGGAGCCACATGACAATCTATCCACGTGCTCGTCGCTAGAGTGGCAACGCCCACATAACACTCTCGAGCCAATAACAGCTCGAGAACGAGGATCCTTAAGACAAAACTCAGTTAAGTGCTCAGTTCGCCCGCCAGTTAGCAGTGATCAGCTTCCCGTCGTCGGCGGAACTGAGGCATCTCGTGAACTGTCGACAGCTCTTCTTTGGGACACAGAAGGTACCGTTATAAAACTTGTCGTAGGATGACGAGCAAACAGAAAATAAAAGATTTCGAATCAGGATAAAGATATTCATATTTGTGGTTAATTCGACAAGGCTGGGGTAGGATGATTAATGAAATGTAAACGATATGGAAACAACCGGTCGCAGCCTAAATCGAGAGAAACCCCAATCAGGATTTAGGTACCCGGGCAGAGATTTGCACCATAGACCTGAATACGATGTTTGGTTGCTCACCACCGGGCCGCGACGTTCGGTGACAGAAATATTAAGACTTAAATTATATCTGACAAAAAGAATTTTTTTTTTTTTGGATTTTTGAAAAATAGACAGTGATGTTCAAGAACTATTTTGCAGGACTCTTCTGCATCCAGCCGGTACTCGTCAGAAACTCAGATTGAACGTGTATTTTATTTATTTATTTATTTATTTATTTATTTATTTATTTATTTATTTATTTATTTATTTATTTATTTATTTATTTATTTATTTATTTATTTATTTATTTATTTATTTATTTATTTATTTATTTATTTATTTATTTATTTATTTATTTATTTATTTATTTATTTATTTATTTATTTATTTATTTATTTATTTATTTATTTATTTATTTATTTATTTATTTATTTATTTATTTATTTATTTATTTATTTATTTATTTATTTATTTATTTATTTATTTATTTATTTATTTATTCATTTACCATTTTATCTAAAATTATTTTATTCTAAATAGACTTCTTGATCAGCAACGTTCATTAATATCTACAATCCTATTAATAATTAGCCGGTGCAATTATATATGCAATGCATGCAACACAAAAAATTAAAATAAATGTTCGTATAAAAGAGGTTTCAGATTTTCTTACGACATCGTTGAACCTTAGAATTAACTTTATATCAACTGTTCAAGAACTATGTACTTTGTGTGGATCTCGAACCTAACTTCGTTGGATAGGAGATATAAATCACACTTTAAATTTTACTTGAAAATTTTTTGTCCAAAAGAAAGCGTTAGGGAGGTACCGGCTTCGAATTTTGGGATGAATACACGATACCCTGTCCGAAGATTTCTGTGGTAATCCTCAGTTCAGCTTCCAGACAAAAGCTATGATAGGCCAGGACTACTTTTTCTATGTGTTTACACACACCTTTACATTTCGTCATACACAACTATTCCACCACGAAACGCAATGTAACCCATACAGCTGAGAAAGCAACTTTAAATGAACTAAGAACAACAATCATCACAACTTTGTATATGTAATAAATTGATATCAAAACCGCTGAGGTATTCAAACGTAGATGCGGTGCCTGTCGATACAGCGACTGGCTACAGATTTCTCGACCGAGATTCGATTTCCGGTACTAGCAGGGATTCATTTTTCGCCATCACAGCCAGACGGGGATCCCTTCCGACGGGAATAGAGTGGTCGGAGCACAAAGCTGGCCACTACTTCCATTTCGACAATTGCGTATTCACGGCGTTGTGCTTAAGTAAACATTGGAACTACTTTATAACTTGCTGCGAACGTTAAGAGAAGTCACTTTGTGCTTTTCTCCTGTAGGGGATGAACACGCCAGCGGAGCGGCTGGTGCGAGGTGGGCGCGGAGGGACTGGCGCCGGGCGGAGGCTTCTTCGAACGCCCAAGTGCGCGCGGTGCCGCAACCACGGGGTGATTTCGTGCCTCAAGGGCCACAAGCGACTGTGCCGTTGGCGAGAGTGTCAGTGCCCCAACTGCCAGCTGGTGGTCGAGCGGCAGCGAGTCATGGCGGCACAGGTGGCGCTGCGAAGGTATCATCGCCTTCCTTATACGTATTCTTCATTAACCTGCACGTTTTCCATCTAACACAGTCGTATCCTTCCACACTGCCTTTATCATTACCACAGTTTTTATAATCTCATCTTTCATCATTTGCAGTGTCACGAACCCTAAGGTCCGTGGCTTCATATTCTGCGTCGCCAACACACCTTTCCTTGTCGTCATCCAACATGTCAAATTTGTTAATTCATCTAACTGTGGGTTACGAATCGCCAACATTATTTGATTGTGACTTATGAGGACATGTTGATTTTCTTCTACCTCACAACTTGTGAACTATTCAAAGTTTCTAAAACCATGGGCCTTTCTTTGCCGTCCAGCTCATTAAATAATATTTAAGTAAATTCACTATCAAAGTTGCTCGAGAACTGTTTCTTAATAATTAAATTCTCTTCTGGGACACCCGGTATATATTTATTTTGGCAATGCGCGGCTTTTGAAATAGGTCTTGCATTTGGAAGGCGGCAATGACAGGATCGGCTGCTCAAGACAGTTACAACGTGTGTCATGTCCAACTCTCTGATGGCAACTGAAAAGGCCAAGCTCTGTTTTGGTGTTGAGAAACTGCCAAAGTTCGAAACCCGGCTCTCATTTTTCTTATGTAACATTTTGGGTATGTCCACAATGTAACAAGATTTGTTACCTAGATCATTTTGTCAGCTATTCACACAATAATATTTAATTAAAACAGCACATTAAACAATTAAATTAGAATTGCTCGCGTTTATTTAGTCAGAGCCGGTTATTTATGTTTTCCATTAAAATAAAACAATCTAAAATGAAATAGTTTTAAAAGAACCTGACCTTAAATTAGTGGTCTAGAATAAGAGAGACATGTAGACGAGTAAAAGTAATTTTCTATACAACAAATTATCTGTGTAGTTGATACATTGCCGTTGAACAATCCATTGACGAATCATCTTCACCTAACATAATCACATGTATTGTATAAGACTTCCTGCCATAGTTAGTCGTACATAGTTTTATGAAATTCGATACTAGGAAGTTTTACTAGAATCTGATTAGGCTTATATATTCCAAGTTTGGTAAAAACTGGATGTAATAAAGCAGAGTTTACAGGTGGACCTGCGTGAGTTTCTTCGCCGCATGTCGAGCGCAATGTTAAATCTAATCCTCTTTTTCGTACGGCTTACAGCTCCCAAAATATTTTTTTTAAAAAACAATGTTTATTCAGCCATAACTCGAGAACGGCTGGACTGGTTTTCATCAAATTTTATATTGGAGGTCCTTAATCGTTCCCCCGCCACTTAGACCTTTGATACAGTATCTAAAGCCGACGATTACGAATTGAAACTGTAGAGGCAGTAACAGATAACTTGCCAGAATTGTTACGATTCGCGTACATGTTCATCGGAACAGTCATCTGATAATTCAAGACAAAAGAGACGTCATGACTAATTGTATCTTGCGTAATTTCAGACAACAAACGAGTGAGGAAGGCCATGACTTGAGGTCACGTGTTCAATCGGCAGAGGCATTGTTAGCACAGAAGAGGCTGTATCAGAAGCATCTGAGAAGCCTACAACAGAGCTCGTTGGCGCGGGATATCCTGCAAGGTAGGCAGATAACAAACTATACATATAAATCGAGCATTAACGTTTGTAATTATAAATTACAGAGGCCTAAAGAACAAGACATTTTTCATTCCAAGAACTTCTTGTTTAAATCGGAAGTAACCGTAAGATATGAAGTTATTTTTGCATATGGTTTCGTTGTCTAGGAAGACGTTTATATACAGAATTAAACTAAAAGTATGGGTGGCCTGAGGCCCGTCCCGGACTCGACCAACTGGTGTTCATTTTTATGTTCTGTGCCCCGTGCCTTAGCCCTCTTAGCCCGTTTAAAGTGCACAATGTTTGTCTTGAGTGTCGGGAGGGACGAAAAGAGAAGAAGACAGTTTTCGCTGGAATACTTTTGTGAATGACTTGGAACGACTTCGACTACTAAAACTCGACTCTTCTTATGCTTTGCTCTGTTACACCGGACAGCTGCTAACAGCCGTTGAAACCAGAGAGAGGAAGCGGTGATTTCTATTACTCTTCACTAGTGGCACTGTTTTCTCCGTCGGTGAAGAAAATAAACTTTCTGTGGATGGAAAACTGCTTAGTCTCCTCTTTCTCAGTCTTTACGACTCTACCCTACAGACGTTTTATTACAGAATAAGAGCCACTATGGCAAAACGTGAATAAACAGACTACGATTAAAATTTCAAGAGATCTTAACCAAGTGGTAACTTTAAAGGTGGTGAAGATTTTAAGACGTTTCCAATTCGTCTTATTTCTTTAATTTAATGCAAACATTTCTACATTTTTATTGCCCTGTGGGTCAACTCTTTTAAGCTTACTCCTACTCACTGCACAAACCGGAAAGAGAATATGTGTTTATGTATTTGCAGCAACAGAAAGTTTAGGCCGGCTGATGATTACGGCCGAAACATGCGTTCATTCCTTAGCATCATCTCTGTTTTTAAACTTTAAATATATCGAGTTTTATTAAGCTGGAATCTTAATTGTAAACTTCAAAACGGTGAACGACTATAACCCAATTCGTTAAGAAAACATTCGAGAAAGCTAGCCAAGCACCGGAAATGGATTATGTGACGACATACTTCAAAGGGGACACAAACTACAAATTTATATAAAATACGAAGAAATCCAATCAATTATCTGCTTATTAATCGACTGACGAATTATTCGGTGAATCAATATCAGAATGTTCCTCAGAGATATATTATCCAAAGCATGACAAACGGGTACATTTGGTGATGATAGTCATTTTAAAGATAGTAGCCACTTTTCAGTTCCGGCCACATTTATCCCCCACTCGGTATGATGTACATTTTTGTCCTAACCAACAGTAAATTTCATAAAAGTGTGTGGAGGCAAAGTTCATGTTTCTTCCGAGCAACACAGAATTAAGGCAAAAGCAGAGCATGGAGGTATAGCCCCACACGTTCTTAACCTCGACACTACATCGAGGTGAGCTGTCAGCCCCAAGGGGTGACTTTAACCACTCACCTTCTTTTAGTGCAGAGGTTAAGAACGTGTGGGACTATACCTCCACTCATCCATACGTCTGCATGGCGTGGTACATCGTTCAGTACCAGGGACAATTTTACTTTAACCCTTTCTGTTCATTACAATAAATAAATATGTGTTATTTACCTATCTGACATTGATGGCTGATTTTAAATTAATGGGAAATTCAGTTTTTAAAAAATTATTGCTGAACGAAGAAGTCTGAAGGTACGTATCACTTTGTAAAACGAGGGGTTAACGTGGCCATGTTGTTCTGGGTTATGACGGCGTGCAGAATCGTAGGTAAGAAATCAAAGCTTCGGAAAAAACATACTGTCTCCATCTTCAGGGCCAAAGATGGAGATAGTATGTTTTTCCAAAGCGTTGATATCTTATCTACGAGTCTGCACGGCGTCACAGTCCAGTACAACGGCCATGTTCACAGCCGTGAGAACCTCAAATCTCACGCCGAGGAGTTAATGTATTTCGAGAACGTTCGATAGACAAATAGTTTTTCTCTCAACGAATCCGAGTGTTCCAGCGTGCGATGTCCTGCACATCCATCAACCCGACACTGATGGTCACGGGCACCCACTTTTGTTTTATATCTCAATCATCATCATCATAACTTTTCATTTCCT
Organism: Zootermopsis nevadensis; assembly: GCF_000696155.1. Next base: position 820,150 of record NW_019060210.1, read on the forward strand.
TCCCGTGGCCATCTATACGTAGAGAGATAACAACCCTGACTACGACTTGTTACAGGACGTGAAACAAAACCTTCCAGACTGTTTACCCTTCGGATCATATATGTGCTTTTCGTGTCTATAAATAATGACTGGAGAGTTTTCAACTGGCGAAAGGAAATACGTGTTTAAAACCCTCCAAACTTTGTATACGGATACTTGAATTATATGATTTCAGTGCAACTGCCTTGCGCTTTTTTGGATTTATGGTAAGAACTTTATGTTTATAACTGCATTGACTGCACATACTACCGCCAGCTGTGGAAAAAGTGTTACACACTGCTCCTAAAATGTAAGCCAAAAAACTACTTCTGTATTCTTTATAAAATCTCCCTCTGAGATATTAACCCTTTCCATGCTGAGTTATTGTTAGTAAAAATACAGTTTCTCTTGTTCTATAATCCAATAGTACCTGAAAAATTAAATGCGGAAACTTCAGAATGGGTGGCCTATGGTGACGTAAATATGGCAGGATAAATATTTGCAATGAATATTAAATACATAACGTATTCCGGACAGAAGAGGCCAGTGCCTAAACTTACTAATCCATTGGAACCATAAAATTCACTATGCCAACAGGAAGTGTTTTAAATTAAGTCAGTGGAATGGATGTGTAATGTTTAATCTGAGGTCACGACTCCACCTATTAGATTCATATAATACAAAACATACATTTCTGGAAACTTGACGGTGTATTTTTAAATGGTATTTATTTTCTTGTAACAAAGTGGTACTACGTATGTTAATTTAAGTTGTGTGACATGAGAAAAATTTAGAAACGAAATTAAACATGTGTGATAAAGAACATTTGCCGGTAGGAAACGAATCCGCTGGACTCGTTAAATATTCATATAAACGAAAATGTTTCAAACAAAAGTGTGGAACTCGTTCAGTTATAAACATTTCTTTGAAACAGTAAAACATTTTTAGAACTCGGGAAACTGTTAAAATGCCTATAATATATGCCATACGGTCACTGCGCGGCTACTCAGCTTGTTAAATGGTAACATCAGAAACTGGGGACTCTTTATACACTGGTTTCCTCGAGAGAAACCAACCTTACAGATGTATACAGACCCCGCTTCCGGCAAACCATTAATCCTATCACGCTTTCATACACATAGAACATAGAGATGGCCTTGAGGACGACATGCCGAGTAAGACAATTTGACTAAACGGAAATTGTTTTCACCAAAACATTCTTCCGGTGTCGAAAATAGAGTAAAACCACTGCAGAATTGCATCTAATAAATTGAAACTGCGAATTTAAAGTGAAAGGAAAATAAAAAGCAAGAATTTAACATGAAGTAGTATTATTCGTTGTCAGGACTTTTTCCATCGTCTGTTCTTTAAAATCACGACGTTTCGGAGGCTGGTTCTGTCTCCGTCACTGTACAGTGACAGAGACTAGCTCTATCTAAGGGACTCAACAGAGTAGGTACCTCTCACCTGAAGACGGATACAGAAACAGCCTCCGACACGTCGTGATTTTAAAGAACAGACGATGGAAAAGGTCCTGACAACGAATAATTTTAAGTGTAAACTACCGTCGTCAAAATTCTTTAGAATTGAAGTAGTATGATCATATAATTTTGTTTCGTAATGTTCTTAAAATTCATCTGAAAATAAAATTTTCTGACACATATGAGGAAGAATTAAGCAACACTATCAACAGAATACGTGCAGAATAACGGACCAAGTACGCAACGCGCATGGGACAGACTAGAAGTGCATACGAAATTTTAGTTCCAAAACCCGAAGGAAAGACAGGCAGTCTTAAATAGGAGATTAATATTAAAATATATCTAATTGAAATCAGCTGGATCAGGTTCCACAGGTGGTCTATTGTAAAAAAAACAGCAATGGACCTTTAGGATCCATAAGAGGCGTTAAATTTGACTGGCTAAGACAATTTCTCCACGCGGCAGAATTCATTAATCCGTCAAAAACACAACGTACTACACTTCATCAAACCATTAACAATAAATTTGATAAGAATTATTGCTAATGTGAACAAGAACTGTTAACATGTTTCGGCTTGATCATCTTCAGGCAGTACTGAACTTGCTGCTATGATGTAGTCTATGACGTGCTTAACATAGTAAGTTTCGCTTATATGGGGCATAAACCTCGAATGCGATAAAGTAAACTGTATCAGATTGTATTATAAAAACATATTGAAACTGATGTTCAAAATAAAGTACCATTTAAAAAATGACATCAGATATTACAAACACAAATGTTGGTTTTAACTTCCATCTTTTCAAGCCCCATACCTCAAGTATTTTATGCGTATAATGCAGCAATTACGGTAGAAAGAAGGTAAGCAACATATCACCAGCCCGGAATCGAATTGGGTAATCAAAGTTGTTGTTAACCTGTGACTGGGAATGAGTCCTACGGCGTATAGAGGACGACACTGGTTGACTCGTTGACGTAAGACGGAGTAAACAACGCATTGAATGGGCCCTACAAGTACACGGAAATACAGTCTAATAAAACAATAAATTGAAGATGGAATTTCATTAAAGTCTAATACAAGTATAAAATGGGACCGTTCCTGCATGAAAGAAATAAAGGCTGAAAATTGATATATTTTTTGTTGTCGTGCCGTATAGTCTTGTAGAAGTTTACCGAGGTTTCAGAGGTCCTTGCTGCCTCCATCATCAGGGCGATGATGGAGACAGCATGGACCTCTGAAACCTCGGTAAACTTCTGCCAGACTACACGGCACGACAACCCAGAAGAGATGTCTTAGGACTCACCGCTTTCATGGATTTCAACTATAAATTATAACAGCAGAAGAGGAAGTTGGTATGAAAGTCTGCTTTTGGGTTTTTAATCGGTTATATTGACAGGAACGTTTAACATTAACAATGTCTGTCCGAGATGTATAAATTAGTGATACGTACACTGATCCTAGCAGAGAACATGCATTCAAATAAGAAACTTACCTGCGGATTTCGAGGTGAGTTAACGATGTGACGACGACAGAACACTGGAACCGAATGACAGCGAGTGGAAGAAACCTGATTTTTTTTCGTATACGGATGTGTCGCTCTCTTGTGGAGTAAATAAAACTATCAGAGGTCAAAACAGATGACGTTCAACACGAGGCTTAATTTCTTGGTTTTATGTAGATATCACAGCTTTCTAAAGTATTAAAATATGATCCTTTTGTCCTCAATATTAAAAATTTTTAACGTATTTTTGAATTATTTCTAATAAGGTTTTGTAGTATAATCTGATATAATTTACTTTGTCATATTCAAGGTTTAAACGCCATATAGGCATAATTTGGTACTTCAAGCGCGTCACATACATACATTAAATTCAGTACTGCCTGAAGATAACCAGTCAAGCCGAAACATGTTGAAGCAGTTTTAGTAACACTTGTTTATGACGGTACGAAGTGTAGATGGCTGTGTTGTATATTTGACGGTTTAATTAATGTTTTGTTTTTACGTAAACCACACAGAATGTTTACTTAAAAATTATCCTCAAGGACTCGGCTCCATGCAGTTAGTTACTGGATACAGTAAAACAAAGAAAATTAGGAATTGGCTTCAGTTTTCGGTGGAAGGTAAAAAGGTGAGGCTTTAGTGAACACGGCGATGAAAATTCGGATTCCATATAAGCAGGGAATTTTTTTGCTTGTAACTATCAGGTTGTAAGGGACGTCCTCACTGCTATGGAGCTAGTAAATGTAGTTTTTATTTGCGGTTTTCAACAATCCTGTATTTACTTCTTGTTTCTCTCCTTCCATGTTATATGACTGAAAAGTAACTATAAGGGACTTGAGCCACTGTTGCGTTGAAGTAACAATAGTGCACAAACGGATGACAGACTGCGTGGCACCGGAACTGGGTAACATCGTTAGCAAAGTTAGGGTTTCCTCACATCTGGACAACCATTAATACGGTCCAAGGCTGATGGGTCATCTTGACTTCTCCATCTGCAGCTCACATGGTTACAGATCTTCAAAAACACAACAGTGATTTACGCTTCCAGACATTCCAACAGATAGACTTATTATTCCAGTGCCGACCGCTGAAACACGCGGCCCGCACTGTCCCTCGTCAGGTCTGTAACCGGAACTGAGTAGTAGGAAGGGGGTTTTACCAGAAATTAGTTCAATCGAAACAAACAGGCCCACTGTCGATGTTGGTCTCCTGGGTTGTAACGCTGTGTGGACATGCAGGTAGAAGTAGACTGAACCTACGTGTCCGTCCACTCGGTGTGACAACCAAGAAGACAGTGTCGACTTCTTCGCCGTTACGAGATTTCACGTTCTCACAGCGGCGTGTATCAACCGGGATATTGCACTGTGAAGTCTGGCAGAAGTTCACTGACGTTTCAAGGTGGTTACTGCTTCCATCATCAGGGAGACTCATCGCCCGACTCTACAATGCCAGTATTTGACTTGTTCCCAGGTTACCGTCAGAGGCTGGGACGCTTCCCAACGCCAAATGGGACGCTCTTACCTCCATTCTTGAGCGACAGGATCAGAAAGAGACGCGCGTTTGCAGACCGCGAGTTGGAGACAGCTCTGCCACCTACGTTGCTCCTACATCACCCCGACGAACACGCGACACTACTTCGAGACCGCATCCTGGCCGGACTGCCTCTCACACTGATACCTCTTGTTCCACCCCCACAAGCCGCCCTCTGGCCACCCCCATGCCTCCAGCCTACCCCTGTACTAACCACCCACGCAGACCAAAATTCTAACCTACAAGATCCTGGAAAAACATCATTACCAGAAGCGAAAAATCAGCCGATCCCCAAAACCAAACCCAAGATATCTTTCTCTGTAGAATCCATTATTGGGGTGAAGTGAGACGTCAACCCTCGTGCCTGGATACAGCATGAGGGAACAGAAACTGTAACCCCATCAATTTTAATGAACTGGCGTCTTTTTCGTAAAGAACAAATGTCATGTAATACTGCCGAAACGCAGAAGTGGAAGTCTGAACAGCCAGTGACTGAACGCCAGCATTCCAGTTTCACTTGTCTTCATAGCGCATCAATTCTTTGGTTTATTTTTCCTCTGAAACTCTTATGTAGACTGTGAAATTAATACACAGGTACGAAGTTGTGTAATGAAATTGTACATAAATTTAAATGTATCGATTATAAAAGTAATAAATATTATTATTAAACATGTAAATGGGAAAGTAATGAATACAAGGTTTTAGTTGGAAATTCTTAAGGGAAGAGACCGCTAGAATACCTATGCGTAGATGGGAAGATATTAAAATGGATCTTATGGAAACAGAGTGAGGGAGTGTTAACTGCATTCATTTGAGACCGGCGTCACAACCCAGAAGACGACGACACACGCGTTTACCGCTGTGAGAAATTGAAATCTCATTCAGCTTCTCCGACTTGAGCATAGATGGGAGAATAATAACATGGATTTTACAGAAATAGAATTCACTACGTACACTTTGTGCAAATTGGATTTGAGAATATGGTATCGTACGTTCCCTTCATTTTTTGGGGGGAGGGGGAGCATCCCCGTCGTGCAAGAAAACCGATACTGCCAGTAACATTTCCGAAACATCAAACTCTATCCTTACCGTGAGCTGTTGACTCTCGTACATACAAGGCATTGGAGGTGGGGAGAATACTATAGGAAGTTGAAGGTTATATTTCATTCAGTACGACAGTCTAAACGTCCCAGCTGGGTCCAGCAACGGAGGGTGGGTGAAGAAAAAGGATGTGAGAGGTGACAGGAGGATGACATGGGATAACAGCAGACAGCGTGGTACCACAAGAACCGAAACCAGAGGGAACAGATATATTTTGTTTCTTCGGAGGTCGGACAGAGTCACGCCAATACCAACACAACCTCCTTAGTAATGAGGCCATGCTTCCGAATGGATGGAATCGAAGCTAGATTGAGTTCAATGTTTTCAACGAACCATCAACCTCCATGAAGAAGAGTCCTTGTTGAGAAGCTAAGGGTCACTCAGTTAGTGATGGAATTCCCCTCCTTTTATAGAACCCGAACGTTCGTTACTGTATTACTAGATGCTGGAACGAAGCAGATCCGGGCAAGAGAACGAAGACGTATAACGTAAACCTACATTTTACGAAGTAAATTCTCTAATAGAGAAGAAGCTTTACGTTCTCTTCTTCTCTACCTCTCTAAAAACGGAATATCCAGAAAATATTCTCAATTAAGCACTGGGGCTGAGCATTCACGTTAATAACCGTGCTAGTCACGTTAGACCAGCCGAGCAGCACGTGTAAGCCTCAACTAGCTGGCTAACAACACCTGGTTGGCTGATGATGCATCTTATCTGATTACAAAGGTAAAACAGACGACCTTTTATTTTTCAAAGTGTTAGCCAAGCTAACGTGGTTAACACGAATGCTCCACCCCTGAAAGTTAAACACACTTACAGAAAATTCAATAAACGAAACGCGTACCCTTAATGGATTGCAATGGACTTCCAAAAACATTCTTTACGGAGATTTTCCAAAACGAAACTCAAGACGAGTAAACCCACTAACAACTTTTTGAACCAAGTAACATCTGACTGTAAACCAAAGAAAGAGGTCACTACGAGCTCCGTATTTCAAAAAACCTGCTCGTTAATGAATAATATGAAAATTGAATTTATTTCATTCAGCAAATTGTTTCCTTGTACGAAGCATGGTTCAAGGCCAAACGCTTCACGTAAAGAATGCCTGTGGAAAAGATAAAAATGCGATCACTCACCAATAAAAGCCGGCGATGACGATGTAGGCGCAGGCTTCTAACGTAAGGAGACGACGAAGGATTCTCAAGGCCACACTTCATATACATCATTTGTACAAACACTGTTGGAGAAATAAGAGGAAAAGGAAGTGAGCGCCTAATATGAGGAAACGTGGTACTTACGGCTACAAAAACTGATAAGCAAGGTAAAAGTCTCCAAAATAAATAAATAAATCGGTGATACGATTAAAGGGTCTGAAAAAAAAAAAGACAATAAAATATGAAACCCATAAGACAGCCATCTGCTTCTAGAACTGTTTTTGCTTTTTACGAGCCAATGGACAGAGTGAAGATTTCTGTCTTCTGGGTTGTTGCGCTGTGTAGTCTGGTCGATGTTAACCAACGTTTCAGAGGTCGTACTGCCTCCGTCATCAGGGTGATGAATAACAACCCAGAAGACAGAAATCTTCATACTCTCCGCCGTCAAAACCTCAAATCTTACAATGGACAGAGTGTTTCCAATCTTGTGATTTAATTACCATAACGATAACGAGACACTATTCACAAACGTAAAAAACAAATTCGCATCTCCACCGTCATTCTAACGCTACTGAACAACTTTATTTTCATAAAATTACAGAATAGTAATGTACAATATTCCTACATCATTCAACTCTGAAGACAACAGCGTCATTTCTTACAAAACCATAAATTCTTGACACACAAAAATAAAAATGTAGATGTAAATATTTTTCTCTCTTCCGGGCCAATATCCTGAAATAAAATCCACAGCACACCAACTAGATCCACATACCAGCAGGGTCCACGACGCCGCTCTCAGCTCGGCCAAGCCACCACTACCACGACGATTACCGTCGTTCCACACCGACGCCAAAAATATTGAATACGACGAAAGGTCGGGTAATAACGAGAAAGTAATGACTGTAATACCAAAGTAATCCCAAAGTTTTATAATTAATACTGTATTATTTAGGTCGACAGTCCGTCTA
>NW_019060210.1:827943-857786 GCF_000696155.1 Zootermopsis nevadensis
ATTCTGCTTTCTAGCAAAAGAAAACTACTCGCAGACAAAAACTGAACTTTCTTCATAAAAATTTCTCGCGTCAGTCTCGGCATGCTGAGACACGCGAAACGACTAGTCTGGTACGTGGAGAGGTGAAAACTTCCAGAAATACTCCGTCCTGGATAACATTTGTGAAAGTACGAGGGCGTTTCAAAAAGTAACAGGAAATTGACGATATTTCACATTTCAAACTCCCGCGCAGGGAAGATACATTCTTAGAGAAGGTTTTGACACCGCGTGCTTAATTGAAAGGGATGCATATACAAAATGGCGGTGCCCTTAGCTGTTTGCACTGAGCAGCGAGGAATCATCAGTGCGGGTGCGAAATTCATAGAAGAATGCTACAACAGTATGGAGATGCCTGCATTGGCGAGAGAAGAGTGTGCGAGTGGGTAGGCGCGTTTAAAAATGGGCAAACATTAATCCGTGATGACCGATGCTTTGGTCGTCCACGGCTGCCGTGACTCTCGACACCGATCAGAGATTGAGATTTCAGATCTTACAGCATCTCCCACACAGCCCTGACCTTGCTCCCTCTGATTATCATGTGTTTGGACCCCTGAAGGACGCTTTGGGAGTGATGACGAGGTCAAAGAAGCGGTGCGTTCCTGGCTGAAGGCACAACCAAAAACATTTTTTTCTGATGGAATAAAGAAGTTGGTACAACGGCGCGAGAAGTGTATTGAAAACGAGGGCGATCATGCAGAAAAATGACAATCATTTGTATCTCTGATTAAATTATATATCTCAAAATATTTAATTTTACTGTTACTTTTTGAAACGCCCTCGTAAAATATCGCATTTCAAGGAGTTTGTCACTGAACCAAGTTTGAAGCCTCGCTGTGTAACTCCTGATCATTTTTATCTTTCACGATGATAAATCTTAAATTCATCGCTCTAGCGCACTTGTTTCTGAGATTACTGACTTACGTGCGATCTTCCAGTCACGCAAAACGAAGCCCCTACTTCAATCAGTCACCAATAAAAAGTTACAAATTGAACAAACAATAAAGATATATTTAGTTATGTATTTAACAGAGAACAATTATATTTTCTACTGAAATTGTTATTTACGATATCAACTGAAGGAAAACACGCATCCTGTGCCCTGAGGGCCCCAACTTATGTTCAATCCGGAGGAGATTCACTCAAGTAATGTAATGTCTTTACTCCATGTCAGTGGTCCCCAACACGGTGCCCGCCAAGGCTCTTTTTGGATGCCCGTGTTGTTACGGAAAGAGGTTATACTGAATAATGAAGGCCGTTCAACCACGAACATTATAAAATCAAAGCGCAGATCTCGACTTACTGACGACCATCTTGACGATCATTTGCGAGCAGCAACATCATCCTACACTCCCAAACTTGAAAAACTGGCTGATGAAATGCAGTGCCAAACATCACACTAACTTCTCACTTGAGTAATAATAATTGTACTTATAAAACTACGTATTTTTGATTGCATGGTTTCTTGTATCATGAAACGTTGTGTTGTTTTGCGTATTATTTGGTGTCCATATCTTATTTGTCCAAAGAAAAGAAAATTTGGCTTTGTTAATTGGTTGGTGCCCGCCACGATCCCATAAACTCTCAGATGTCCCCGTAGGCACAAAAAGGTTGGGGACCACTGACCCAAGCCTTCAGAACTCGAGATCTACCTCAACGTCCTCCTTTTCTAATTGTTCTAGGAGAAATTAAGCGAAAGCTAAAACACTTACATTAACTAGTGGTAACATTCTGGTAATTATTTAACTTGGATAAAATACAGTATTTTCATAAAGAAGTTCATATATGACGTCTGATCAAAAAAATTCAGACTCCCTCAACGGTACTTAATTCTCAATATGCTATTCAATTACTTTCATATATATATTAAAATAAAAATACCAATCCACGCTAAGAAAGCGGCTAATGAGCAATAACTTGAACTATAAAAGTACAGTCCAAACGGACTGAATCACGGATAATGGCACATACAAAATTAACGCATAATAACTGTTGTAGTCACAGACGTGATTCATTCCAACGACCCGCGCCTAATCATCATTTTTTAAAATCAGCTCAGACGCACATAAATTTTGACAAAAGTCTTCGAATAAACCAGAAAAATTACAAACTACTGAAGCCAAAGTCTCACGGCTAAGTAAAATAGTAACGATATTAACGTCCGAATGATCAAGTGTGTTTTACGGTATAAAGCCGTCTGGTACTACCAGTCGCGACATGAGTCAAATTGGCACTAGTGATAATGTTCGTTACTCATAAAAATATACTTTTCCTATGTATATGATTAGTAACGAGCAACATATTATGAAAATAATGTGTTTTGATTATCATACATGTGCGGGTAATCACTTCAAATGTCACAGGTACCTGACGTTAAGTTAGCAGGTTCAAACATTCCTCGACGTGATGTTCCAAGGGCCGCAGTGAGAAGAAACGCGTGCCGCACTTCGGACAGTAGTACTCGTCCTCTTTCTTAGGATAAACCTGAAACATGCAATTTTACCATAATCGCTATGTTCTAGTAACATACAGTGTGTCCAGAAAGTCCCTTCTGGGTTTTGAAAATTTAAAATGTGTTCATTTACTGTACCGTGAACTGTCTGCAAATAATCTTTCCCCTCCCTCACCCGTTGTTTTACACGTTCATTAAGAGATAAAAGTACATCGGATGAACTGTACCTTACGTCTGGCTACGTCATTCGAGACAAGTATCTACGTGGTACTCTAGGAGGTCCACCTGAAGAAATTCCATGTTACACACGGGACAAGAATAGTGCTTTGGTGGCGGGACCTCCTCGTCATATACCTGCAAGACACACACAGTCAAAAACAAATTCCTATTTCTTGAATACAGAACAAAGGACTTTTTTAACTAATGCCAACGTAAGTACGACAGATTCTAACGGTCTGCATAACTGCATATTTGTCAATGCTTATCAAGACTTTGAGAGAGAACAACTGAATAAGTCACGCTCACCCTGAATGGTCTATCATTCTGTTCTGCTGGTGGAAGAGGCTGCTGTTGGTGCTGAGGAGCTGTAGGTCTTCCAGGTGAGATCCTGCCTGGAGAGGACCCAGCCGGTCTCTGAAGTTTCGCTCGTCCTGGGGTCGCTATCGTGTTCCAACCACTTGCGACGCTGCAGCGACCAATTCAATTATTAATCCAAATATTCAAGATTGAACACTTTTGTTTATGCTGTTGCTTACTTAAGAGTGGAGTTATACTGTGTTCTCAATATGCACTTATGATTCCCATGCCAATCAGCATTTCCACTTCAATCCTCAGCTTCACCTCCCAATCCAAATATTGACCAAAATGCAATAAAAGTTTTCATAATTTTCCATTCAAAGTATTTAGAAAGAAGTGAAAAGCAAGTTGAGAAATAATTTTTAATTATCCTCATTTACATCTCATAGATGGAAAATATTCCTAAGAGTACAGGGTGGGTGGGAAGTAAGTAGGCATTAAATAATTATCTTTGCATTGGAAATATAGAGGTTATAACCATTTCTCAATGCCTACTTACTTCCCACCCACCCTGTAGTTAAAGTACAGTTTAAACGTTTTTGTTTCAGTTAAAAACGTAAAAGTTTATATATTCCTAAACAAGATGTCAGTCTTAAATGGTTATACAGGTATCCATCTCGGAACACGAAGTTAAACTGTGTTATGTAAGGGAGTCTACAACCCAAAACTGATATCATCACTTCTGCAAGAGAATTCTCAGAAACATATCGCATTTTCAAGCCTGGTAATTCAGATTCAAGAACTGAACTAGTCAGAAGTAATTACGTTGGTGCCGATGGAACTCCCTGTCTCTGCATCTGCTCAAATTGGGTCTGCTGGTACATCTCCAATTCATCCAACAGTTGCTGGTTACGGCACTGGAGATGTCGCAGATCTTCTGCTAGTCTCTCCTTCTCCCCTGCAAGGTTTTCACGAGCCTCTCGTTCTGCATTAAAGTCGGACTGATAAACTTCAACCTGAAATAAATCCCTTAAAATGTATTTTGTTGTAATGGACCACCACTGCTACCACTATAATTTAAATAATTACCACAATTCTTCCCTGAATTAGTGTTTTTCCACCTTTATAGAGGACTTCATATTTCCACTGAGTTGATAACGTATTTTGCAATCTTTTCAGAGATAATTTTTCAGAAAACTCACTAAACGTGTTGCGTACTCTTGGAGATTATACACGTGGATGACAGAGACAGTCCAAATGAAATAGCCACGTGCAACATTTTCTTTTTTTAACAGATGACATGACCAGACTTCTCCAAAAATAATTCTATGTCGATTTCAGTTTGGGAGAAAATATAAATACTGTAACTGCTACAACTTCGTCTTGCAAAACCTCTTAAATTTTCATGGCAGTTTCTCTACTTCTCAAAGTAACAGGAAGACAATGTCCATATATAAAATTATTTTTAAATATGATACAATCCTTCGACCAATTGTAATTCTTATGAGCAACATAAAAACCTCCCCACTTAATGGTACCTGCGCCTTGTCGTGGTGGTGGGGCTTGAGTACCTCAGTGGCGGAAGCATAGCTACTGGTAGGGCCTCCCTAGCCATGTAATAGTCATACTGTACCAATATTTACCAAAATTAAATTCACCAAATAACTTTTAGTGTAAATTCCTATAGGATGACACTTCACGCCCCACACACACATACAAACAATAGCATAAGTTGTTAAGAGCGCGAGGCACTCGACACTTTCTGGTTAAATTCCAGTTCACTACCGTGATTATACCTGTGCTTTGAGAATTGTGATTGCTTCGTTCTCCAGCTCAAGTTTCTTCATGCTTTCCTTCATCTGAGACATTTCTTTGTCTTTCTGTAGGAGTGCTTCGTCTTTGTTGAGGAGCTGTGCCGTCATGCCGTCTATCTTCTCAGTAAAGCCTCGTGCCTGTACCTCATAGTATGCGAGATTATGACGATCCTTATCCTTTTGCTCTTCATGGAAGCTGTGCAACTCTTTTACAAGTTTCTGGTAGTCTGAGTCAAGGTTTCTGAACTTCTCCTCTTCCTCCTCTAGGTTCTTCCTACACACAAATCAAAAAAAGGCATAATAAAATTATACTTTGCGGAAATGTATAAAAATTTATAGAAAGAAAGAAGCCACTATGGGAGAAGAGGGTACATACATGAAATATAAAAAGTTTATTTTAACAACCCCTTGTGAACTAAATAAGGATGAAGAGGGTTTCCATCTACACACAGTGACTTTCAAAGCACTTGCCAAGTACAATCACGAAAAACCCATCGTGTTACATGACATCCAGACCAAGATTTGAACATGAAATCTTCTGAATCTGAAGCAGAGGTGCCAACCACTACAGTGAATTTTTGGTATACAGATGAAAATCACAAAGGGTTTCATTTAAATATTCAATATCACTGTGTATTCAAATTTGGTTTACAGTATGAAACAAATGTTCATCACTTAATTCCAAAGCAGATATATGCCACTCCTCAAACATATATATGCATAAAATTCTACACTGAAGATATCCTTCTATGACGGTGTTAATTCATTATGCTCATAAATTCTCGATATTAGTTCATCCGTTTAGTAGGCTGCGCGTTCGCAATGCTCTAGACCCGTATTTTAAAAATACCCGATTAGAATCTTGCCTAGTTTCAAGCTACCTTATTGAGGTTTTGCAGTTATCCGCTAAATGAATACTTGGGCATCTCAAAAGATACCACGTCTGTTCCCTTCCATACAGCTAACTGTTTTGTATTCATAATCACCTTCCATTATCATTTGACGCTCTCACATACATAGTTAAAACAGCATCACTAAATAACGTAATAACTGACCTACTTTACAGGCACCGATGTAGCACTGCTTAGTAATGCAATCCCAAAACTAAAAATGTACAGTAATAACTGAAGATACAGTAGGGACAAACAGCAAAGTATTTTCTTGCATTAAAACGATGATACGTACTTCCAAACCTCATTAGAGGCTCTCTCCTGAATCACCAGGTTCTTCAGTTCCTGAACTTCAGCCTCAAATATATTTACAATCTTCATATAAGCATCCCGTTTCCCCTTACAATGGTTCGTGCTATCAGATTCCACCTGGAGCCAAGTGTCTACGTCACTGGACCTACATTAACATTCAAATAGATAATGTACAAATAAGGTATGTATGACAAATACAGGCTGGCACACAAAATGATACCCATTTGAAAGTTTAAATAAAACTATAATATTCATATAAAAAAAAAGTAAAGCTGCCCCACTACACGCCATGTAGGTGGTTTGGGGGGAGCGGAGGTATAGCTCCTACTCTTTTTTGACCTCGGCACTAGATGGGGGTGAGTGGTCAGCATCACGCCCCGGCCTTGCTTTACCCCCGGGAAAGGATCCCGGTACAGATTGGATAGGAGGCTGGGTGGACCCCAGAGCTGGTCTGGACGCAGAGGCTAGAGGAAAAATCCTCTGCCCCTGTCGGAGATCGAACCCCGATCGCCCAGCCCTTAGACAGTCACTATACTGACTGAGCTATCCCGGCTCCTAATATTCGTATAACAGTACATATATATCTATGAACACAAAGAACAATTCATGGAGATTTATCCTTTATGGATTACATGCTCGATATGACCACCAATCCGTCATGCAACTTCAAAAAACATGAGCAGCTACGTTCGTCATCACTCGATGGCACGTGTCCTCCGTAATTTCACCAGAATCATTTTTTAAACTTATTTATATTTGTTACATGCTGTAGTTTTTTAAGACCAGCCATTTTCTACATGAGGGTCACCAGTGGGTCTCTTGAGAATTTCAGTTCTGCGAGAGACACTGGTGGTCACAGGAATATATTGTTATACGGAGGTTCAGTCTTCATTAGAGTAAAATAATACATTTCTAACAACACACCTGTGGACAGAAAAGACGCAGAAGGTCTGTGAAAGCCACCAGGGTGTCACACAGTTCATACACTAAGAATTCTGAATTTTTCTGTGGGTTATAGAATCAAATTTATATCTGGGAAAAAATATTTGGGAGCCAAGATGCTAATCCAGAATTCCATCACGTCTGACTCCTAAATATGCCAGTGATACAGACCTCTCAGCCTCCTCATCCAGGCAGCTATTGATGTGTTCCAGCATTTCTTCACAGCCACTAAAGTCGTGTGTATGTGATGCCTGATCACTGACAGTGGATGGCGTTTGCTTTTCAGCTGTTAATGCTGCTGCCAGCTAACAACACACAGTTCATATATATATAGGGTGAGTCAGAAGTATGTTTACAAACTTCGTGTGCGTGTTCCAGGATCAAATAAAAACACTGAAGTTATCTAGAGTAACCACTTCAATTAAAAATGTACAGTTAAATCAGTACTTGATATTTCTTCAGGGGACATTGAATAGAAATACTAGACTTGAAGAAATTTTAAATGGCAAACATTTACGCAAAAATAATTAGTGTGAGACCAGTGCTGAATTGGGGAAGCCTTTATATCAGGAACACTAAATGGGGATTCCATTGAACTCATTACACCAATTTAGGGATTCTGCCACAGGCTGAACCCCCACAGAGATAAAAAAATTTTTTAGCTAATTTCCAATTTTGAGCAACACAAGGAAATTTGAGAATGATATTCTTTAAAAGAATTAAAACTGTCTTGTGCCTAAAACCTAAAGCTCTAGATTTAACGACCTTCCTGGATTCTGCCCAAAAGTAAGAGGAAGAAATATTTTTACGATAAAAGAGAGATTCCGCTACTTCCAATGACAGAAAGATGCAGCCACCAAATTATACAATGACTTAAATAATTATCATCACCATTAGATATTTCAAGTTCAGACTGTACATTTTCATGTCACTGCTCTGCGTGGTCTCACCTTAAATCTCTCTTCCTTCAGTTGATGTGTCAAGGTACTAACGAGAGTTTGTTGCTCTTCCAATTGTAACACAAGACTCTGAATTTCTTGTGAATTGGACTCCTGGACTCCGATTGGTGACAACGAACCCTGCTGCTGCTCCTCATGTTTTATCAGCACATAATCATGAAGTTTCTGCTGGTGGTATTATAATAAAAAACTGTTAATAATTAACTCTCGCAGCAGAACTCAAGGTCCAATACTGATAATACCAAATTCTGCCACTGGATCTGGACCTGATCTACCTTCAATCCTCATAACCTATCTCCCTAAGATCATCCAATCTCCTTCTTGATCTTCTTAGTGGTTGTTTTCAAAAGGGTTTCACCACAAAAAATTTTGTATGCACATTTCCCCCCAAATAATTAGTTTACAAAAAACCAAGTTCGTAAGAAATGAGATACCGGTTTCATTTACTCTAAAACGTGAATACAGTTTAAAAAACTGAAAATCACTAACTCACTGAATGTAAAAACGCGGGAACTCGACTTGCCTCGGCGAAAAAACTTTTGAATTATCAGTAACAATTATGAATAAGAAATTCAGAACCCACCATGACATTGAAGAAAATGTAAATCAATTTACAGGATATCAGATTATTAATTATTCTATGCAAAAACCTTCGCAGCGTTTCACAAACGATTTGAACTTGCATCTCGATACTGGAAATTTTTAGTTTCTGGGAAGTAACAAAATATCATCCGAACTATTCAGTGTACGGAGTAGTCAAATGTAAGACAAGGGGAACGTTCACCGTAAATCAAAGTTACTAGCGAAAACACTCACCTGCTCCATCAAGAGTGTTATTTTCTGTTCTAGTTCTTGTTTCTCTTTCTGTAATTTCTGAAGCTGTTCCTTCTGTTCCTCCATTTCAGTCTTCTGCGCTATCATGTCCCGTTCAAGCCGCGTTCTCTGTGCGGTCACCCGTTCCACATCCACGGTCAGCTGGCGCCTTGCACGCTCCGCGATCTCCAGCTGCCTGTTGACCTGTTCCAGCAGAGCGCTCAACTCTTGTTCTTTCTTGCTGGAAGGTGCGATGTAAAGCTGATCTTTCCTTGGAACTGGAGTCGACAGTTTCTGTTGAAGCTCGGCAATTTTACCTTTCAGTTCTGCATTTTCCATCATCAACTATAACGATAAAAAATAATAAATGTCGCCGTATTACAGTATCATATCATTCTGTGTTAAATTTATGTCATTTATCAATTATCAAAGTCCAATGAAATGTTCTTCGGCATTAACTGCACAGACGGAATAATTACGAAACACAAAGTGTGGCTGACATTTTTAAGATACTATTCCAGCGGGACTGAAAATGGTTGTCTTCTGGGATGCTTTGGAGAAGTTTGCGACCTCCATCATCAGGTAGGACCGTTCCAGAGGACAAAGTATTTATATGCTAATTTTTCTCCAGAAATATGATTTTTACCTCTGTCTCTGCAGCACTTGGGACTGCCGATCCTGCCTTCTTGTACGCTTCCAAAATATTCTTTAATTCTGCATTCTCGGCTCTCAACTACAAATACAACAACAAAAATATTATACAGTGAAACCTCTATCCATCTAACAACAAAAATATTATATTAGTGTATGGAATCTGTAATTTTGTTCATATCTGTCCATATTTTATGTGGAAAATTATCAAAATGTCGGACATTTAGTCAGGGGAAAGCAAATTTACTCTCACAAATATGAGGGAACAAAGACGGTTCCCCGAACACTGGTGTTCTCTTCATTAAGCCACCATAAATGGTTAGTAGTCCGAGAAGAATTTATTATATTAATTGATATTTTCTTCATCAATCGCACACGAGCAAAAAATTAATAAACACGAATAAAATCAATGATATGGAATAGAAAGTTCATTTTACATGGTTGCAAAACGAAAAAAAAAGTTTAAAAGAATGTGAAGAATTTTATTAATGGTATTAATTATACCTTCAGAACTAGCTCCTTGGTCTCAGTAAACTTTTCCTTGTGATTCTTGTGAACCCTGAGCAACTCATTTTGCCACATGACGAGGGTATTAAACTGCTGCTTCATTGCCAAGTTGTTCTGACACAGAGTATCTGGAAAAGAAATGTTTTTTTCCCTTCAACAGATTCTACGCCGTGTACTAAACTTTAAGCAGAATATTAGCAAAAGAAAATAAATCACATGCCTATATATCACGTTTAGTTAGGTTAGGAAAATATCTCGATAAACAGGAAACCAATAGTTCAAATATACAGGGCATACGCGACTATTTGAGTCTGTCTGTGATACTGCAGTGTATCAAGGAAAGACTTGTTTCATGGATTTTTTTCTTGCAACAGCGTACAGTCAAATTTTACCAATCCCGAATTCTCATACTCAGCTGAGACGCAGTAACATTCATACTAAAAGCTGGTAGTGAAAGTGAGTCATAATTTACTTACTTTACTAATAATGCATTCCACTTTAGATTAACTGCTACATGTAACAACATTCTCCATAATTTTCTCACACGGTCAGTACAAAAGGTCATTACAAGTTCCAGTTTTTTAGTGTTACCGTAGAAATACAAAGTGTATATCGCTACAGATTGGCTAATCTTATTTTGTATCATAACAATCTCCTCCAGTTGTTTCGTCATTAATCCAGTCTTGTATAGAGACTATAATAATTTTTTAATAAATGATGCATACAAGTGATGGATTTCCACTTCTGACGTCAACATAACCTCACTTAATGGTACCTGCACCTTGTCGTGGTGGTGGGGCTCGAGTATCCCAAGAGCTATGCTGGCGGTAGCATAGTTACTGGTAGGGCCTCCCTAGCCAGATTGGTCGAGGGGGAGAGGTCAGACTAAGACAGGTACCCTGGTCCTCCAGGTTGGGGGTTGGTCGCAAGGCTAACAACCTTGCACCGTAAAAGGGAAGATGTTTTGAAACCTCAATCAAAGCCTGGGACAGACAGACCTAACAGAGGACCGAACAGAAGAGGAGAATCGAGGAGCCCATAGACCAAATACAGACCGGAGAGCCATAGAAGAAGATGTCATCATAACCTAGCACCTCAGATTGATGACAATATCAAACATACATTTTAAACACACAGCTTTACAGGTCATGTGCTTATCTTGTGATTTATAATGCACCAGGATAGCATGCATTAAACTACAACACTATGAGCATCCTCAAAATAGAATAAGCCACTTTCAGGACATTACGTTCATATTCAAGGACATCAGGCATCCACAGAACAAACATCACTGAACTGTACCACCAAAACTACCTTTGAGCTTCAGATTTTCTTGTAGCAATTCATGAAGCTTTCTCTGAATTTCCTCTGGACTTAAATCTGTTGGTGGTACACCCGGTACAAAGCTGGAATTTTGCAAAGTCTAAAACACAAAGAACATAAATAAAATCAATATTGGGTATCGCTAATTTTGTGTACTGCAGTCATGTACTATAAATTACATTTCATTAATGCATAAAGTGAAGCTTTCATGGTGACTGAACTTGATGAAAGACTCTAAATTTCATTAAACTGGAACACAGTACTAGAATTAAAATGTATTTACACAGATCCTTCATAGTAGAAGCCAACAATGAGGCTGGGTCGGCCCCAGAGCCAGTCTGGACACAGAGGCTACAGGAAAAATCCTGTGCCCCCATCGGGGATTGAACCTCGGTCGTCTAGTTCGTAGCCAGTAACTATACTGACTGAGCTACACCAGCTCATCAGTATGATAAATACCAAAACAAAATTATAACTACATACATAAATAGTCACAAAATTCAATAATTTTCAACTGAGGTAAGGAGTGAGATAAAATATAATCTTTCAATGCCATCTTAAATACTTTCATATCATGATTTACACGTTCAGTACTATCTGGAAGTCAGCAATATTATCCCTGCATATCAAGCACCTTTCTGATAACTAGACAGATTAGTGGTCGACTGATGAGGAACATGATCATGCTCATGCTTTGTATGTCACAGTTTTTTTGGAACTTCATATTGGAAACGAAAGACAGTACAAAAGCTGGGGTAAAAATTAAGAATCTACAAACACATACCTGGCTTTCCAAGTGAGGTAAACTTCCAGGATAACTATTATGCGGTGGAGGTGCTGGGCAAACCGTGGGCTGTTGAGACATATTAGATGTAAACTGAGTATTTAGTTCTTGGGGCGGGGATCTTCCCAGAACAACGAAAGATCCATCATCACTGGGTAGAGACGACTGTGGCCAATGGCCATGCAGGTCATCTTGCTTACTTTCGTTTACTTTCACCATTTTTCTCCCTGAAATTGACACAAAATGACTTAGAATCACGAATGACAACAATCTTGGAATTATTCACACTTCTTGACTGAAATTACGTTAACTTCACAGTGTCTTACCTGTCACGCTAAGGTAGTATCTTGATTCCCGTGAACGATAAAAATTCACTTCACTGTATTAACAATTGACAAATTTTGCTGCACATTATCTCGGTAAAGTACTTACACAAAACGTACAACTCATTTTAATGATCACAATCTTACGTGTTTCCTCTACTTTTTCACACCGCCTAACCTCAACAAGACTAATATCACAGACAATGAATACACAGACTCTACTCTACTCATTATGAAGCGCACCTAGCAGCAAACACCCACAAGCACAAAAATTGAAATGCTTATAACTCTTCAATAGATGGCACACATGTCCAGATTTGATTGGAAAGAAACGTAAATTTACAATAAATATTACCACTAAAGATGAGTTCTTTTTACTTTCAGTGGTTAGTTGTGAAATCTGGTAGAAATTTACGGACAGTTCTTAAGTGGTAGCTGACATGTGTTCGTGTGCACATCTTCAGCGTAATTTGCAAATATTTTTCAACGCAAAAAATGTTTCAAACAAGGTATGGAAGAGAATGAAATATATATCATGACCAGAACACTTTTTACTGAATCTTACAATTTTATGATAATTAAACATAAAACGTTTTCATGCAATGTTACCACATCTCATATAACTCCTGAGCTGCCTGTTTTATGAAAAAGCATTGAGCATTAGCATTAATAAATACAACATAAGTGTTACACTATACATACATTCATCACATCTTTTTGTTCTGTCTGTAATGAATGCCATGCAAACATGTTACTTCCAAACAGCACACTATGAGTATTGTATGATAATGAAACTGACGAAATATAGCAACTGACTGGAACTGAATACTATAGATCACTTTCTAACTTGATTTTGAGATAGAATTTGTTGTGAGTGTAGCTTATTCACTTCAAGTGAATGACAGGCTACCATAGGCCATTCATAACCATAAATTCTGTAATCTATGAAAAACATGGATGTAGAAAGATGTTTCACAGGGATTGGAAATGGTTATTATAATACAAAATATGTTCATGAATAATCTATTTTATTTTGATTACAAATCCCAATTTCCAAAAAAAAAAGTTATATATTACAATTTGTACACAAGCATACACAAGTCTGTAAACTGCCACAACACTAACATTCTTCTTATAACCTTAAAATGAATCTTAAAAAAATATCTTTGGAAGAGAACACTTTATTGGGGAACAAGGACTTAATTACATTAAAAAACAAATTATTTGAGTGAAGACTGCCTATTGAGCCCTTACTTGTTTGTCTGAGGATTTGTTTGCTCACATTAGTAATGGAGACATAACAGTCTCCTACTTGTACTTTTAAAAATATCATTAAATTCATTCATCTATATAACACATATACAAGGCTTGTATGTTCATTTGGCTTTGGCAACTAACAGAGTAGTTTGTGACGTTATCTAACATAACTACAATTCACGAATTACCCAGTAGGATTCAGGAGCCTGTAACTTGTTATCACCATCAGCGCTCAAAACTAGTAACACAAATACTAACGGCCAGTTCAGAATGGCTGCACTCCAAATTCATTCAAAATTTCTTCTCACTTTATATGGAATGAACTGAAAGATATGTTGACAGGAAAATCCATGATTATGAATAAAAAATAGTTTTTATCATCAGCAGAAATGCTAGTTTTGACATTTATACTTATACTTCAACTGACTGTAAATATAAATTTACTAGTTTATAGCACTGATTATTTATATTAATTATAATAAATAGTATAATAACATAAGGTAATGATTTATAACAAGGCTGGAGAATTCCAGGTAACAATTCAAGAACAATAATTAAAAAAAAAGAGAGAAACATCAACAATTTAACCTCAAATATTTAAAGTTTACAAAAGTGAGTTGCATTAAACAAAAACCATTCTGTTTCAGGATAGGAAAGAAATATAATTCATTCTGTTGGAGTAATACATTACATTTTTTGTTACATTTACATAAAATATGGAGGGACTTATGTAATTGAATATGCAATGTAATCAAAATAAAAGGGACATAACTCATCAATCGATATCAGTCTCACAACGACGCCATATTTATTGTATCTCTGAAAACTTTTGACTGCATACATTTCCAATACAAAAATTTATATATGTCAGTATATTGTTTCACATTATTTTTAATCGCCTTATTTCAAAATTAATACATTATAATGATTACACTGTTCATTACATAAAGCATTTTGGCTGGAGTATAAAATACTGGCAATGCGTATTTTCTCTGTATCGAGACGGGATGAATCCTGCAATATCCACAGCACAGACATAAAGACAGAAACAACTGCAGGTGTATAAATTATCTATTACTGGAAATACCAAAATTCATCTGAAAAGAATTCTAGAAAACATTTTAAAATCCCGAAGTCATAGCAACTGTAGGCTATAAAGCCACTTCTGTATTTCATGGAATTGTGAGAGGAAAGAGTATTATAACTCAGGTCATTTCAACTGGAATACCTGTCTTATCCTTATTTTAACAAAGGAATAAATGCATCGTAGAGCATTCACAACTCTCTGTCTGCCCTACAGATAAATTTCAAAAAGAAACAGATATTTATGTACATTTTGAGATCTTGTCCAGTATACCTCATATTTAAGTTTTTCTTGTCTTTTTTGCAGTAAATATTATTTAAATTGATGAGACTCTAAATACTGAGTACTGATAAAATAAAAACTAGCATACAAAGCCTGTATCGGTAGCGTAGCTACTGGTAGGGCCTCCCTAGCCAGATTGGTCAAGGGGGAGAGGTCAGACTAATACAGGTGTCCTGGTCCTCCAGGTTGGGGGTTGGTCACAAGGCTAACAACCTTGCACTGTAAAAAGGAAGATGTTTCGAGACCTCGATCAGGACCTAACAGAGGACCAAATGGAAGAGTAGAATTGAGGAGGCCATGGACCGAATACGGACCGGAGAGGCATAGAAGAAGAAGAAGAAGAAGAAGAAGAAAGCAGCCTGTATAGAAAACCTTTAGCCCTATCACTGATCTTGCCTTGTAATGGGGCAACTTCTTGCTTTCAATCTACAAATCAACTTTATATTTCTGTAAACAGATATTCCAGTGTTTCAACCACAGAGTTCAGTCTGAGTTCTGCATCTTTACCTACTAATTTGAATAAAGCAGAAGAAGCACCAAGGTACGAGGAGTTGTCACTGGAAGACAATGTATTAGTACCAGTCATGGAAACTATAGACATTAACATTATTTGAAGAAAATGGCACATGTTAAATCAGCAAAGGAATGTTTTCCCTTGCCGTAACTTACATCATCAGATCAGAAAGTAGGCATTTGTGAATACTCTAAATACCTGATACAGTAAGAAACCTGCTTATAACATAATTTCAAGAGAGCTGACAAGTACTTCCACTTCGGACTGGATTTAACTCGGCAGACGCGCTCATTTCCAGATAAAAATACAGCAGAGTAACACCCTATGTATTTACGGCCAGAATCTCTTGCCAGGAATTAATACTAATGCATACATCGTTAATGAGTAGTAAACGTTTTCTGTTATCTTTCTCTTTTATAGTTTATCCAATGAGCCGTTAATGTTTTTCTTGTATTTTCTTGATCAAAGGTCTTAATTCTGTACTTTTAATTAAATTCTCGTTTTGCCTTTTTGTTTCCGCATTAAAAGTTTCTATTTGTTATAAATATTTTCCCGCTCAGTGAATATGGTAATGAATGTAAGATTTGAGGTTTTCACGGTGGTGAGTATGAAGATTTCTGTCTTCTGGGTTGTTGCGCTGTGTAGTCTGGTCGATGTTTGCCAACGTTTCAGAGGTCATACTGCCTCTGTCATCAGGGCAATGAAACGTTGGTAAACATCGACCAGACTACACAGCGCAACAACCCAGAAGACAGAAATCTTCATACTTTGAATTACTTTCTGATCTGACTTTACATCATGGAAAATAAAGTACATTACCCTACACACTGAAAGTTATGGGTATTATCTCGCAGATTGTCAAACAACTTATTAATATTTGTGTATGGGCTGCGCATAATGATTGCATTAAACTAGATTACTGAAAAATAATCATTTATCTAACAAAATCAATAATGCACTAAATAAACGTAAGACTCTGGGAAATATTTAAAAATTGCACGACTTCGTTTTAAAATTTAAAAAAAAAAAGTTCAAAATCAATTTTATAGACATGTTTAATGAAAATAAATTACCAACATTCACCACAAAATTTCAGATTCCTAAATTTGATTATTCCCAAGAATGCCTACTATCAAAATATTACGCTATAAGAATCGGCGATATCTCCTCGGTGGTGAAAGATATTAAAATAATAGAAGTAAAATATCCCAGCAGCTTATTCATATATAATTTTGAATCCATACACAAAAACAAATTTAGCCCAAAAAGTTCCAATATGCATCTAGAGAGAGTAAAAAAGAAAGTTTTCCTTTCAAACCGCTCATTTATTTTTGTCTGTTCGACTTTTCTTGAGGGAATTTTATACCCAACTGAATTCTTCCATTGATTGTTCGAAATATATGTTGAGTTAAGAACAGCGTTGATCAGGAAATAATACAATTTTTGTCTTTATCTTCTCCTGTACTGCTACCACCTGCCTTCTTCGTCGGTGACCTTAGACCACCTGAAGCTGAAGCTGCCGCTGACTGTTGTCGTCTCGCGCAAGCTAAAGCATCGTTCGGCACATAAGAAATTCTAACGCCTCCATAAGCCCTTCTGGGTGGAAGTTCGTATGCATAATCATCACTGCTTGAACTGGATGAACAAGTCGAACAATAACTATCTGCATCATCCCTATTTGTATCCCTGTGTTCCCTACTGTCCCTGCTACCACCAGGTACATGGCTCTCTGAAGTTGTTTTCCTGGGACCTCTCGAACGAGCTCTTCTCTCTTCATATTCCTCGTCAAATCCTCGATGCCTCGAACGTCCAGAGTAACTACGACTGCGCGGGAAAGTCCTTTGCCTCGGTGGGCCACACGCTTCATCGTCTCCCACATCAACGACGTTATCCTCATCACAACGATCACTCTCGAACCTGACACTCAGCTGTCCTTTCCCTTTCGCTTTGCGTAATGGCGATGTCGGTGTCGCGGGAGGTTGAACGTGATGTTGTGGTGTTGTCTGATGAGCTGCCAACTCTGGCATCGATGACGCATGCCCGTAAAGACTTTCATTACAGTTATGAGTACTGCTAGCGGTACCACTTATATTATTCGTGTGGGGGTGGGATGTAAGAGAGGGAGGCTGCCAGGAATCGAGGCTCAGGTTAAGATCGGCGAGGTGGAGGGGCTCCCGACTACGGTCCCTAGCCTGAAGAAGTCTCTCCAGCTCTGGACTGGCTGCTTGTATCTCAGTTGCCATTGCAATACTGCTCCCATGCTCCGAGAGCAGACGTTCCAGGTTCCGCTCTAGAAGAACCCGATCCAGGCCTTTACTGCACGGCGAAGAGGTGATATTCACTTGTGAAGATCCCGTTGCTTGCTGAGAAAGCGCCTGCAGATTTCCACCGTGGCTGCTGCTTGGAATGGGGGGAAGGCCTCTCACAACATAATCCTCAGTCTGCAATAAGGTTATGTCACTCTGTACCATGGGCAGCGGAGGAGGAGGTGGTGGTGGTGGTGGAGGAGGATCTGTAGATGGTGGAGTAGGAGGAAGGGATTTGTTAGAGCCTCGCTGAAGTGCCCGGCGCCCCATCTTTGGAGATCGAACTGGAGGGGGACTTCTCAGGACTTGCTGATGTTGCTGAGATTGTGTGACAGGTAGCGGTGGTTGATGAGGTAAACTGAAAGCAAAGACACGAGTTCTTATTGCCACAGCGTAAAAATATGCGATGAAGTTCACGTTTCACTTTACAAATTATGAAAGTATTCTATATTCATGTACAAGGAACACACTGCTTTAAATACGAGACATACCTATAGTTTCGGCTGTACTTTCCACACTGGAGCTGACCAGGAGGTGACGATGGTGCAGATGAGGAGGCAGGTGAACCTGGTAAACCTAGCGTTCTTCGTCCTTGCCCAGGTGAGTTCGGTGGTGTGCTTGAGCCTGCTTCTGACGGTGGCCTAGCTCTCTGGTGGCGCTGCTGTCTCAGGGCGCCGTGGCTGAGTCGAGGGCCTGGGCCCGAGCTGTCGGATGGTGTCGGGGGCTCTCCTTTACTGCATGCTATGGAACAGTAGATGGCGCCTCGACGTGGCAGGAAGGGCCGGCCCAGCAGGGAGGACCGACAGGTATGACAGCAGAAACACTGCTCCGTGGCATGCCAGTGCTGTCCCTCGTGGCTCATCTGACCTGCACCATAACATGGACACTTCGAGTGAAAGTTATTAGCTACAGCACCAACCCGTGTTCGCTGTCCACAGTTATTTAATATATGCAGTGAAAACTGGAGACTGTCTCTTCTCTTCTTTTCCATTTACAACCTGAAGATGTACTGCTGCTCTCATAAGGGATCCACTTAATATGGAAGACAGAAAATTCATAAATAAGGTACCTTGGTCCACACCGATGGGTTCCCCACACGAGTCGCAATACTCTGCAAACATCGCATCGAAGCAGTGCAGACAGTAAGGCCTGCCATCCCGCATAATGTAACGTTGCCCTCCGAGTTGCCGGTCACATTCGAAACACGCAAAGTGTTTCATGTGCCAGGCACGGCCCTCTGCCTCGGTACACTCGTCAGCCAGGATGATCTGTAACAGAAGACTAGAACTTGCAATGTCCACATCACTGGAATCTTCAAGGTGGTATTATATGGAAGACAAAATTTTTTCGTATTTATTTCAGCCAGCATACTCATCAATGACTGTGGATGAGGCAAGGGTAAAGTACCCAGAAAGCTTTGGGTTAGTCTACAGCATCCAGGGTAATGTTTGTGTTATATCATGACACTAATGTAGGTGTTCAGTAAGGTCATAGCACTCATGAATGTACTACTTGAAGTTTCAGCATTCAGAAAGATAGTTAGCCGAGGCTATGAAACCCAGAAGTATTCAGGCAAGATCAAGAAATCCAGAAGGGCGTTCAGTTCAAATCAGAGTAATTTATATCATTGCGGGTGCAATGTGAACTCGCCACCATTGGGCGCACCCTGGGCAACGCCACTTGGCGGAAAAGTAGTTCACTACGTCGCAGGACTTCACGGCCAATGACGTAAGTCAAGAGAGAAAGAGTGAAGGATGGATTCATGTGGCACAGGATACGGACCACTGGCTGGCTCCTATGAACACAGTAACGAACCTCAGACTCCATGAAAAGTGGGAAATTTCTTGACCAGCTGAATGGCCATCAGCTACTCCGTGGAACTGGGGTACTCACCTCGTCGCAGGCGGAGCACCGGGGCTTCAGCGTCTCGGCGTGGTGTCGTCCACAGTACAGCTTACCCTCCCGGTAGAAGTAGATGAGATCCACGAGCAGCTCCTTGCAGACGCAACACGTGAAGCACGCCGGGTGCCAGCAGGTGTTGGGCCCAGCGCGCGACGCGAACACGCAGATATCGCCACTCGACAGGCCCTCCTCGCACTGCAACGCCGAGAACAAGTACGCTTAATGATGAAAACAGAGGCAGTCTCCGAAACGTCGGGAATTCACTCCATAGTAACAAGGCTGATCGCCCAATAAGATTTCACTGCATTCAGTCGCTGTGATAGCTTAAGCCAAGGTATTGTTTCCCATGGATGTAACAAGAAATTCGTATCCTGGAAGAAGCATCAGGTCTCGCTCTTTAACCTCACACCAACGAAAAGATTGTTTTGAATAACGAGAGGCATTTCAAACGATGTAGCTGTCTGTGTTTAATGTTACACAGAAATAGGCAAGAAGGCAGTGATTTTTTGGGAATAGAGTGAAACCTGACTTTTTCCAACACATCTTCACATCACACTTCAGACAGACCTCATGTGAAAACTGGACAAATCAACAAACTACGTACCTACAGGGGGCAGAGCCTTTTGAGAAGCTGAGAGTCACTCAGATGGTCAAAACAACTGCCGTCTTTTAATGGAAACAAAAGATCCAACACCGTGTTCTCATACGCCCGCCACTGGACCCTGACACGAATCAGTTGGATCTGACATTTTAGCAATTTTACAGCCAATAACGTGACTAATTACAAGGTTTCCGACCGGCGTTCAAATGTCAGAATGGGTATTCAGAATTTAGTATGTGTCTGTGCTACTTTCCACCCGACCTCTGATTCAGCCAACTGTGATCTCCTGAGTTGTGATGCTGTGTAATCTTGCAGGTGGTTACCAGAACGTATCGCCTCACAACCCTGAAAATTATGACAATACGTCCCTCCGAAAAGCTGATAATCACACAGCATCACAACCCAGAAGACCACAATCCATAACAGAATAATTTATCAGAAAGATAAAAGAAACTTAATATCAATTTCTTATCCACACAAGAACGAATGAAGAAATAATTCAATGTGGAGCTGAGGAACTCAAAATCGCTGTGTGATCTGACTTAAGAATTCTCGTGTTGCTGCAGGTAGCACATTGCTGGCTATTGGGTCTGGCTGAGGAATGCAGTGGTGGGACAGGTAACCTTGAACAGTTTATCACAACCTGCTCCCAACACAACCCAGATCCTTGTAGCATCAGTCGATACAGTGATGGCATAACGTTCTGTTAAGAACTTCAAAGGGACGATAAGGTACAGACAGGAAGGCATCTCAGTCGACAGAAATGGGATTTAAAACCTAGCGTCACAAGTAGTACAATTATTCTTAAAAGATCGGGTGGTAGCTTGGTTGATTGGTGATCAATATGGGACAATATTTATAAATGTGAGTTTATTACTTTAGATTTTACTTTCATTCTTGTGCGGCAATTACGAAGATGGCTGTTCTGTGGTTTGTAGCGTCTTGTAGTGTGGTAAATTTTACAAACATTTCAGAAGTCCTTGCTGCCTCCATCATCGGGCGAAGAGTTAAGAAGCCAGTGACCGTAAAGGTTTGCAAATGGTAAAACATGAAGTCAGATAAAGACAAAGGAAGAATAGCAGGGATAGAAATTACAAGTTCTAAAATCCTTACCTGGATATAGCTTACGCGGTTACGCACGAAATGAACACTGAAATATGTAAGAATCTTATGGTCTGTCGATCGTTACATTCACCTCAGACACACGAACATACCAGCACAATTACCAATAACGGTCCCCCATTCTTCCAGTACATCCTCAAGAATTTGAAGAAAAGGAGGGGAAAAAAAACGCAATTCCTTACTTCTTCACCCTCCGAAACTTCATTATCCAGAGTTAGTTTTCTTGTTCAGTGAACAGCCGATCCAGGTTGACAACTCCTTAAATCATTCATCTCAATCTTCCGAAGGGACTCGTTCGTCGTCAGAGAAACCACTCAACAGCCAAGGAGGAAGGGTGGCCTTCAAAGCATTGGGGTTTGGGAATTTGAAACAAAAGAAGACGCAACATGTTTTATTTCATTACGAAAGTCACCGGTTCATGCAAAAATTGACGTGCTCTTCCTACTGGCGAAAGGTCCGTGAACAAAACAGGGTCCTCCTCGCCTTTGAACTTTCAACGATGAACAATGTTAGAAATCTGAAGGATAAAAAGGTTTTCAACAGGACAGTAATATTAAATTAATAAAAAAGTGAAGCCAGAGAAGCGAATGGAAAGAATTCTCAGTTGTGAGTAACAGAAGATCAGGAATGAGTGGTTATAATTTACTAAATACTAATGCAGAAATTATTCGTAGTTCGTCAGAGCACAATTATTGGGTGGTGATTATTAACTAGCTCGTAGTGCTATAAACGAACTCAAATAGTTTAGATGAAAGGCTGTGAGGAGAAAAAGCAGACGGCCCAAGGGGCCTGGTAACATCATCTTGCAGAGACAAAACGTGGAAAGAAAGATAAAATCGGAACAAGTCATTAGAGGCAATTCTTGTGGATGACAGCTTGCAGATGAATACGTGACATACGCTTGAGCAATGGCAAAGGACTGTTAACATTTGCATGGGGCAAAGAAATAAATGTTGGTGAAATGTCATTTGAAAGAGCTTTATGAAGAACGACCTATCTGTATTGTGGTATAAGATGAGCCAGTCATTAAGCGTCAAAGCTTCGCCTTATCGGGGTGCTCACATTACGTCACGAACTGTCAAATGACAAGGCGTACAGTGGGGCAACTTTACTTTTTTTTTGCTTTGTATGATTTTGGGAGAGAAGAAATAAAACAAACGAACACAGACAAAACTGAACATGAAAGATCTGCCAGAATAAAGCAGGGTCCAGATACGAAATTAAGAAAATGGGTAGGAAATAAGAAAAAAAGATGAAAAGAAATAATGTAAACAGGTGAATGAAAGAAACTAGGAAGAAAATATGAGAAAGGAACGAAAGGGGACAGAAATGAAATGTAGGGGCACAGGGGAAAAAAGGATTAAAACTGCTGATGACGACACCAATACTGTTTATTATTGCAAATAACAAAACCGTTAGATTGACGGGCAATGAGCACTACCCTTCTGCTTTTATAAGCCTCCCTTATTAACGGCTCCCATAATTTACAGGTCGATGCTCATTTGTTCCAGCGCCATCGATCGTGGAACAAGTTCCATCGCCATCTTTCAGCGCCACTTGTCCCCGACAGATTTATTGAGAGTGCTGGAAAAGGGATTCTCCCCTCTGGGTGACACACAACCTCCACTGGGAAAGTTACGAACCCATTTCTACGTCCCCCAGCTGCGGGAAAACCCCTAACTCCATATGTAATTCCCTAGCGTGCTGCCATCTCTTGAGAATAAAAACCAGAGTCACATCTGTTCACCAATAGCGAGTGGTCTTAATATTGTAACCGATTCGTTTTTGTCTGTTTCCAAACAAACTTCGCATACGTTTTAAATGGCACAGGTAAATGTTCGAGATAAGTAGACTTTCTAGGTGATGATTTGCTTATTTCATGTTTAAGTGAATCTAACATTCTGACAATGCAAATTTCTATCCGTCTTCTGGGCCCGAGAATGGAAAGTAAAAACTACTGTAAAATTTGCTTTTCTAAATGGAAGCTTTTAGAAGAATTTATTTAAAAATCGAATGACGGCTGGAAGGTCTTAATTTCTTCCTAGTTTCCATATACGAAAAACGTTTACATACGCAATATTTATTTTTTATCGTGTTACGAAAACAGGCCGTGGGTTGAAACAAATGTCCATTAGCTTCAGTAGGACGGAGGGCGCACAAAAACGACGCAGAGCGAATGTGAGAGCAGGCTGCATGCAGAGATTTATGACGACGACAATGTAGTGGGGTGGGGGAGGGGCGCCATGTTTAAGTGGCTCGGGCGTTCTCTTGAGCTGCATCTCACCCCTGGAACCCCCTGTCGCTATGCCCATTTCTTGTAAGGGTGACGGGACAAGATTCGTCGATAAGGATTTTGTCGTGACGGTACTAAATCACGAAATTTCAGACGAGTGTAACTCACCAACCTTCATCCGAAAGATGATGAGTTTATTAGTTTCTTGGAATGCAAAGAGCAAACCAGGCTACGTTTTCAAACACTGCCTTGTAGAATTGGAAATTTTAAAATTCGATTCACGAAATTTTAAATGGAATGCCCCAAAGAAAAAAAACACTTGAAAGATAATATTATTGCGGGTTTTTACAGGAAATAGGATGCAAGGATGTGGATTAGATACAACTGGCTCAAGGCGGGCTATTGTGTAAAAGTAAAGCAACTTTCGGATACCATAAAAAACGACGTAATTCCTGTGAAGCATCTACCCTGACCGAGACGGTTCTTTCAAACTGGATACGACTGCTTACATAACAGTCCTTTCGAATACCCCGTCAAAGTTATAAAAATACGCCCTAAATAGCCCCTGCACGTCTTACAGCATCTATAAATATCCCACGAACCAAACATAAGCAAAGATTCTAACAACGTTCAGATCCAGTTGCCACGCAAAGAACGAATTTGGAAAATATATTACCAATTTTTTCTATTGTTTTATTAATAAGGCCGTACGGGAGTGTTCTGCCCAGCGAAGCATTTTGCATTACAATATCTGAGATTCGTTACTGTTGGCACCGTAATAAACAGAGGTTCTCAATGAAATTCTTAGCCAAGATTGTGCCCAAGGGAGAAATTAGACCTCTTCCGTCAAAGTGTACCCAAGATGTGAACACTTACACACTGCACAGAAGACACGATAGGAAACAAATACAGCCGCGTGGAACACTGATCCAAGAAAGGGGACTGAAAATTAATTGAACGTTAGTTTAGGAGCATACATAATAACGCTTCCACTTTGTGCTAGGTCCGTAATCCCAGCTCTGGGCCGGAAGCCTGTAAATCCGATGTCCATGTGCTCTGCTGAGTGACCTCCCAATTACTACAACCGTGTATTTTAAACTTCAAAGCGAAATTAGCCCCTCTTTATAAACCCGATTAATTAGCTTAGTTTGCTACGCAGCAAGTTTGTCATCAAAGGATACCAACCAATTGCGAACCTAATATTTAATCAGCAACGTTTATTTAAAATGCCAAAAAAAAGTCCTCCTTTTAAGTGAATGTGTTTACGAAAACGGGACATTCAGTGGTAAATTTTTGAAGGCAACTGTACTTTTTTTTAATTTGCGTATCTTCATCCTTCAACACCAACGGTCTTTTTTTTAATCCGAGGTTCTGGCGGCGGTAGAAGCCTCAAATCTAAACGCAACCGAAACTTCAATAGAATTTCTTTGATTTCCTCAAAACGGTTCATTGTAAGAAACGTAAAATAATTAACAAAATATGAGTGAATATTACTTCCGGCTTTGCTAGTGACATCTATGATTAGCACTCTAGAAACATATCTGAATATGTATAAAGGCCAACGAGGTATGTAAAACAGTGAAGATCGCATGTAAAAAATATGCCTGGAGTACGGTATACATTTCCAGCCTTATCTGTGTAGCTAACGACAACCTAC
This sequence comes from Zootermopsis nevadensis, assembly GCF_000696155.1. The sequence goes on from NW_019060210.1 coordinate 853,224, forward strand.
AGCGACGGAGGGAGCATACGAAACGTGTACACTGATCGTCGAGACAGTGGACACTTTCAGTTAAAAGATTCACATAATAAAATAAGACCAGTGACACAGAACTTAATAACTATAAATGTATCTGGGGTCTAAAATCAACGGATCGAGCACGTCCTGCAGCACACTCTTGCGTTCGGAAAACAAAGCTTCTCCTGTCTATTTCATCTCACCAGATGAAAACAATGATCAGAAGAACTACGACAACACGTTGAGGGACCCAAACCGAACCAAGACCTACGCATTCCTTATATTCATTTGCATTGAAATTGCCTTCTTTTCTTTTGTGGTTGGTCCGTGGAACGGACGGGAAATGGCTTCTTGACTTTGCACAAGGCAGCCAGAAAATGGCAGATACTGAGGGAGGGGCTTCAGAGCGCAGGAAGCTGAGTCGAAATATTGACAAACTGTTGTTGCTAGCTGAGGGTTAATTATTAAAACCGAGGCGAAAACGCATACATCATCCTGACAACATCCCCTGACTGCTACGCATTGATTCATGTTCCGATAACTTCTCGTAAACCGGCCCGGGCGTTAAGCTAGATCAAGAATGCGTCGAGAGTAATCACATACCAGAGGCAACTTTACTTTTACGTGATCGTCTACCAACTGCATCTGCAAGCCTCTCTCGAGGAACAAGTTCCGCGCAGACCGAAATACATTGCAACAGAGGTTTAAATATAACGTGCTTCCCACCCCAACCTCATCCTCTTAAGCCCAGAGGACAGAAAGTGAGTGAAGAGGCAGTTTTCTTTATTGCTTTTAAATGAAACGCATTTAAAGTAATTAAGCTATGCCTCTCTGTAGCTCTTGAGTAGCAAAAATGAAACCTAGCGTAAGAGATAAAGACTTGAAAAGGGAAACTTTGTGAAGAAGGAAATTAAGATTCAAAAACTCTCTCCCTCCCTTCTAACCTCCCGCTTTCTCCATCTGTCTGCGCATAATGTTAATTCTCTCCACTGGGAATCCTTTACGATGCCCATGACATGTGAGTTGAGGGACGTTTTCAGGTTCAGTGCTATAAATGCTCCTGTTACCATGGTAACGGCACTCAGCTTCGATTGTCAGATGTTAATGGACGTAGTAAACGTAACAAACTCCTTTGTTTTTATAGTACATTTAAATCTCTATCTTTATCCTGATTTTATCTACCCCTCTTGAAAATTGTAAACTCTACAATTTTACCCTTCCACTTTCTGTACTATTCACACTAATCTGACAAGGTCCGGAAGCGACAAGAAGATATTAAAATGACAAAAACTAATTTCCTTCTCAGGGGACCTAGTAGTTACTTATTACTGTAATCGTTACTTCTCTATACTAATGGTTCGTATAAATATTCATGGCCACTTCTTCGCAGTTTGATGTTCCAGAAAGATCTGTGTTGCAAGAAGGGCGGATGATAAACTGCGACCATTTTCAATTCTAAAGGGTTTTGACGACGGTAGTTTACACTCAAAATTATTTGTTGTCAGGACTTTTTACATCGTCTGTTTTTTAAAATTCACGACATTTCGGAGGCTGGTTCTGTCTGTCTACTCTGTTGGGTCCCTTAGAAGGAGCTAGTCTCTGTAAAAACAGACGATGGAAAAAGTCCTGACAACAAATAATTTTGAGTACGGTATACATTTCCAGCCTTATCTGTGTAGCTAACGACAACCTACAGCGACGGAGGGAGCATACGAAACGTGTACACTGATCGTCGAGACAGTGGACACTTTCAGTTAAAAGATTCACATAATAAAATAAGACCAGTGACACAGAACTTAATAACTATAAATGTATCTGGGGTCTAAAATCAACGGATCGAGCACGTCCTGCAGCACACTCTTGCGTTCGGAAAACAAAGCTTCTCCTGTCTATTTCATCTCACCAGATGAAAACAATGATCAGAAGAACTACGACAACACGTTGAGGGACCCAAACCGAACCAAGACCTACGCATTCCTTATATTCATTTGCATTGAAATTGCCTTCTTTTCTTTTGTGGTTGGTCCGTGGAACGGACGGGAAATGGCTTCTTGACTTTGCACAAGGCAGCCAGAAAATGGCAGATACTGAGGGAGGGGCTTCAGAGCGCAGGAAGCTGAGTCGAAATATTGACAAACTGTTGTTGCTAGCTGAGGGTTAATTATTAAAACCGAGGCGAAAACGCATACATCATCCTGACAACATCCCCTGACTGCTACGCATTGATTCATGTTCCGATAACTTCTCGTAAACCGGCCCGGGCGTTAAGCTAGATCAAGAATGCGTCGAGAGTAATCACATACCAGAGGCAACTTTACTTTTACGTGATCGTCTACCAACTGCATCTGCAAGCCTCTCTCGAGGAACAAGTTCCGCGCAGACCGAAATACATTGCAACAGAGGTTTAAATATAACGTGCTTCCCACCCCAACCTCATCCTCTTAAGCCCAGAGGACAGAAAGTGAGTGAAGAGGCAGTTTTCTTTATTGCTTTTAAATGAAACGCATTTAAAGTAATTAAGCTATGCCTCTCTGTAGCTCTTGAGTAGCAAAAATGAAACCTAGCGTAAGAGATAAAGACTTGAAAAGGGAAACTTTGTGAAGAAGGAAATTAAGATTCAAAAACTCTCTCCCTCCCTTCTAACCTCCCGCTTTCTCCATCTGTCTGCGCATAATGTTAATTCTCTCCACTGGGAATCCTTTACGATGCCCATGACATGTGAGTTGAGGGACGTTTTCAGGTTCAGTGCTATAAATGCTCCTGTTACCATGGTAACGGCACTCAGCTTCGATTGTCAGATGTTAATGGACGTAGTAAACGTAACAAACTCCTTTGTTTTTATAGTACATTTAAATCTCTATCTTTATCCTGATTTTATCTACCCCTCTTGAAAATTGTAAACTCTACAATTTTACCCTTCCACTTTCTGTACTATTCACACTAATCTGACAAGGTCCGGAAGCGACAAGAAGATATTAAAATGACAAAAACTAATTTCCTTCTCAGGGGACCTAGTAGTTACTTATTACTGTAATCGTTACTTCTCTATACTAATGGTTCGTATAAATATTCATGGCCACTTCTTCGCAGTTTGATGTTCCAGAAAGATCTGTGTTGCAAGAAGGGCGGATGATAAACTGCGACCATTTTCAATTCTAAAGGGTTTTGACGACGGTAGTTTACACTCAAAATTATTTGTTGTCAGGACTTTTTACATCGTCTGTTTTTTAAAATTCACGACATTTCGGAGGCTGGTTCTGTCTGTCTACTCTGTTGGGTCCCTTAGAAGGAGCTAGTCTCTGTAAAAACAGACGATGGAAAAAGTCCTGACAACAAATAATTTTGAGTGCGACCATTTTGTTCACTAATTTGGAAGCATGTCTCCTGAGCTCCGCCAATAATACCGGATACAGTTTTGTGGGGTAAGGAGATAAATTAGCATATGATCTTACAAACCTGTTTACTCCAGTAAGAAATTTCTTTAACATAATACTTTAAAAGAATTTTTCTTCACTGTCTCTTACCATTTAGAAACCATCAATGCCATCAAATACTCATATCTAAAGAAACCAAATGTCCCTCTTGTTCTATTAGAAGATGCTGAAAGGAATTAATTCATTCATGAAAATATGACATTTAATCAACTCACAAAAATCCGTGCTTCTTTCGAACTAACAAAATAAACACCTCATTCATAAAAGACGGTCACTGGATCTCCTTAACTAATTAAACATAGTCATGACCGTTTCCTCTACGAGCTATTTAAAATATTAACCTTCTATCTTTGCCTAGGTCTCCCAAGTGCTCTCTTACGTTTTGGTTTCCCGACCACGACTTCCTGGTTTGTCCCCTTTCCTCGACGTATACTTATCATTCTAATATTATTAGATGAAGAATAAGGGAAGAACATAGACTGGAGATGTTTGATACAGGGGTGCTGAGGATGATATATGACCTTAGAGAGATGGCGTGACAGGATGCTGGAGAAAGTTTCATAATGAGGAGCTTTATAATGTTTACTCTTCAACAAATATTATTAGGATTCTCAAAGCAAGGAAAATTGGATGGGCGAAACATACAGCGCGCGTGGGAAGATTATAAGTGCGTTCAAAAATCTGGTTGGAAAGCCTGAAGGGAGGGGACCACTCGGGAGACACAGCAGTAGATGGGAAGATAATATTAAAGTAGATTTGTAGAGCGGAGGATGTGCATTAGATTTATCTAACTCGTGTGGCAGGCTGTTATGGATACGATATTAAATATTCGTGTTGCATAAAATACAGGCGATTAGCTCACTAGCTGAACGTATTATCAGCTTCTCAGAGACTCTGCTCCTCGGAGACAGATGAGTATAATTGATGTGTTTCTTCACTGTTAATTTCTGAAACATCAACGGGAAACTGCACAGAAACCAAGATTTTGTAGTTCTAGTTCGGTCCTCACTACTCTATTTGCATTCATGGGTTTCTTGTTTTTAATTTCAAGCGTTAGGCTGTTTAAGCACTGCCGATCTGCACAAAATCTCGTGAAATACGCCGTTACCGGAGAAAAATTTCG
>NW_019060210.1:857852-872743 GCF_000696155.1 Zootermopsis nevadensis
TTAACCTGTAGGTTCGAAACCACTTCGTCTTAAACGAATGAGCTTTAAGCAACATTCAAGAAGCTTTATTAACTCCAAGGACTTGAGTGAGGGATCTCACCCCGCTCTTTGTCTTCATGGCATGGAAACTCAAATAACCCCCCTCCCCCCAACCGACACAGCAAAGCAAATACAGGACCCTACTTAATCCTTTCAATTTGCTACGGTGGAATTAAATAGTTGTTTGAAGTAATTAACTCTTAGACGTGTGTGTTTTTAAAAAAACCATCCACTGATAAAGACTACTTTTATCTGTCACAAAAGTGAGGTCGCTTTAAAATAGTTTTTACTCCTAATTTCTAGAATATTCGGAGTTGTTCACGCTCTGAGCGAAAAACACCTTACGGGCCGGGCCTTCCATGTCTATCTGTCGCGCTCTTCCTACGGGGTCACTGTTGAGCAGCAACTGGAAGAGAGGTCACTATTGGAACTCACTAATGTGCACTGAGCCCGTATCACACCGTGCAGGCTTTTGATGTGAGGATGGAATCGGAATTCTCTTCCAACCACACACAAGAGGTCAGACTACAGTCTGATTAGCTTCGTGCTTACTTAAGTAAGGGCGGAGTTCCTGTACTTACCGCATCGCACGTCATTTGAGCCGGCAGCTGCCGGACGGAGCCGCGACCCAGAGCCTCTCGTTTCCTCTGAGCGGAGAAGAGTCGAAGTTCTTTACGCTCCTCGTCGGACAGGCTATGGCAGTAGCGCACCTCGTTGTCGTGGGGTGGCAGTTGGTGCAACAGTTGTCGTACTCGGTACCGCTCCCCCACCGAGTTCACGTACGGTACCTTGTCCTCCGGGAGCGCGGAGAAGTATACATGAACCTGCGACAACGACAGAAGGTTCAGACGTGGTGGCAAAATATCAGGATCGGACGTCGAACAAGTTGAGGCGGGCCTAATGACAACAATTCGTTCCAGAGACAAGGATAACGGAATCGGATTCTGGGGTAATAATAATAATACCAACAACAACACAAGGCAGAAGTTACAAAGTAAACTGATGTAGCAAAAACAATATCACATAACGCCATTGTCTGTGGTAAGAATAACTGACATGTGGTTGAGGGCATGATGGAGCTGATGAAATTAAGACACAAAAAATCGAAGTCTCCGTATTATGCGGGTAACTGTTTTAAAGTTAGTACAGTACTTATCTATATACATTGATTTGAAGTTTCTTCGGGCGAACAGCCGTGTCTACACAGATTTCGTTTCCAACGTTTCGGAGACGATCTGTATCCATCATCACGGATTGATTAGACAAGCCCTGTCTATCGGGGGTTTCCCTAGGACGCAGGCAACCCACACGACCTGTTGCACATCTATTGGAACCAAAGGCGTTGTTCAAACACAATTTTGTGCAACAATTACCCCAGATCCCATTAGTGTAACCATGGCCTGAGACCACTGTTGGAAACACTCTCAGCGCAACAATAACTTCGGATGACTAACAATGCCCCACATGGTAACATAGCATCGAATTGTAGGACGATCAACGAATTATTTGGAAGTACATGGAAGCGGTCGTGGCCTGATTTAAATTATAATCCTGGAGGGCTGAGTAAAGCACGAAAACCCACGGTCAGGATAGCAAGTCACCAAACCTAGAAATGACAAAGAGATCTCCCGAATACGAAGAAGACAGGTTAAAAATTCGGCAGGATGCAAAAAGGACGTAAAGGTGCACATGTCACCGTTTGAATATCTGCGTAAAGAGATCTCCCGAATACGAAGCAGTCAGGTTAAAAATTCGGCAAGGATGCAAAAAGGACGTAAAGTTGCACATGTCACCGTTTGAATATCTGCGCCAGGCAGTAAGGAACGCAACAAGTGGCTGGCTGTTCATTCAGCCCTATGACCCATAAACATTTACTACCCTCCAAAACCCTACCTGACCTTCCCTTCTCATGATGGTAATAGTATGACCTAAACCATTTTACAGTCATATTCAACACATTATAAGCGGTAACAAAGTGATATCACCATGTTCAACGTTACGAGTATTATTAACAGCGAAAAGTTTTAAAGCTGCTGTCGGTAGGAGCGCAGATTGTCACACAGGGGTAAAAGGCACTTGGAACAAAGAAGCTGTTTGGAAACAAAACGCATTTCGTTAGGACGATTAATCAAGCTGTGTGCGATGGGCAGAACATGAAGCACGCATGGACGCGACACCGTTGCAAGAGATTGTAGAGGAAATTTCATGAAGATGTGAAGTGGAAAGCGTTCCAATAGCGAGCTTTTATGAACGCGGTAGCGAACTTTGAAGTTTCGTAAAAGTGAAACATTTTTTAATTGCCTGAGCAACAACACGGCAACATTAGGTCAATCCTGATATGGACGTGTTGTATTTTACGTCGAGGATAACTGTTCCTACAGGTTTGTGGGGTCGAGATTAGCAAGGGTTTTCCCCATAGTCATATAATTTCGTTCAGGTAGAAAATAATGAATTTGTTGGGTCTTTGGAATGAGAGGGTATCTCCTAAAAATGAAGTTATGGTTCAAGCAAAGCGTAAGTTGTCCTGTAGAAAAATGTATTATTTATATTAACGATCTGAATTCAAAACTTTCCTTCTCCTTTAGAGGGCAATGCAGATATGAGCGTATATTGACTACATTGCACAGATATTTTCTTTGTCCCTAAAATTATCGATTGTTAGTGTTACGGGCTTCTAAAGTCTCTTTTGTTTTTAATAAAGACAAGTAGGTTTTGATTTAAAAAAGTCTTTCTTTCTTTCTTAGATTTTGCAGTATTTAGAATTGCCGTTAGGTCAGCAGAACTTAGTCGGTAACAAAAGAAGGTCTCATTCTTTTCGTTCCACTTGCAGCACCAACAATCCGAGTTACGGGTGAACGCCTAGAGAAATTCAATATTACGAGACTACAATATTGGGTTCATATGATACAGCTGAAGCTCAAGACAACAATGGCACACGAAATCAAATCATCACGATTCCATTAAATCAATAAAAGGTTTCAAATAATCGCTTTGAAAGTCGTTTCGCTGTCTATCCTGAAAGCTTCTTCAAGTAGGCATTTCATTAGAACTACACATTATTTATTAGTATTAACTGAACTATTGACTGGTTTTCTTACAAACCGGAACTTTGTACCAAAGGCACAAATATTCGAAATCTTCCCATCAGGCCAAAGACGAATGCATTTAATACTCGTTAGTATTAATTCTCGTAGTATAAAGTTACGACTTTAAGTGGATACAATAATTAGGTTTGTAACTTGGTCCACTTTACTTCGAAAAGTCTTAATTAAATCCTACTTTCTGCTGCCATGTAATAGAGTAACAAGGTTTTGAATTACTGTCAGAGAATTAAGTTACTCAGAACAACTGCTACATTTTATTGTTAGCTTTGTGCAGGGTAATTTTCATTATTTCTTAAAGGGTGTTAAACTAAATATTACAAACGAAAACAAGATTAAGATTTGGAAATAGACACTAAACGAAAAGGGTAGCTGAACTGGAATAAGAAGATTGGTAATAAGAAATAATCGTTTACTGAACGTAACGAGCAAAGTAACAAGATTTAAAACAAATGAAGTCTAAGGGCAGTACCTGCTAATAAAAACAAGTGGGTGGTTCTGTTATGAGATACAGTTTGAATAATATTACACCGAGGATAAAAACGGCTTTGAAGAATAGAGTGACGGGAAATGTCACATGTTTTAGGCGCTTTACATGGTATGGTGTCTTAATGTGTTGACTGACAATCAAGTGTCTCTACAGGGCACTTACGCAGCGCCTTATCTCAAAAGTTAAAAATGTTAACTGCAAACACAAGTCCTCTAATTTTTATAAAAACAGAAAGGAAGAAACTGAAAATGGAATCGGTCGAAACAAAACACGGAGAAGGAAAGTTCAGGTGATGACATTTCCAACACTGCTCTATTTATTGTACCAATTCGGTACAAACAAGTCATGAAGCTATGAAATAAAGACAGAACTTTCAGACACGTGCGTACGTTCGATAAGATCAAGCCATACTGACACAAGTTTCGAGAACCAGTTTCACTTCTATGAGAGTGTAAAAAGAAAGAGAGAGAGAGAGAGAGATCAGGTGGAAATCTAAGCGACCGGTCCATAACCTAACTGGTTACAACTACTATCGGTGCAAAAAATATCGAGAAATAAAATGTGACAAGTCGACTCCGTTCCCTGTCTTTGTGGAGCCCCAAAGTTCAATACTGCATTCACTAAGGACCACTCAATCCTATCCTGAACAGGCTGAATTTAACCCACGCGATTTTTATTTAAGATCTATTTTAATATTATCCTCCCATCTAGGCGGGTGTCTTTACTTGGCTCTTCTTGTTTTGTTTCCAACTAAAATGGCAAACGGGTTTCATATGCGTGGCATATGACCTGAAAATGTCCTAACTTAATACTTTGAAGGGGCATGTGGTTCGACCGAAACTTGGGCCTATTTTGTATCAGACTTTGAAGAATGGTGGCAGCTGGGGTTCACATGGCCCACAATTTACCTTAGGGGTTTAGAGGGGCGTAACCTCCGCGTTCGGGAAAGTTCTGTGTGGCCCCACTTAACAGCTTATTTTGTTTGCATCCACATTTTAGACAAAAATTTAAATATCTGTTGTCCCAAGTTTTCAAATTTATTGTTTTTAAACTATGTACGAACACTTCATACGCTGTGCATTAATATTCAGAACGTTCGGTACCGAAAAGGGAACACCTTCAAGGCTATAAGAGTCAACTCCACGCCCTCTGGCGAAGAGCTGTCTGAAGGCACCGTGTAACAAATCTATTTGTCCTATGCTATCAACTTTATATTTCGTAAGATTTTCCCAAAATCAGTCACCAATCGTCGTTTAACCATTTAAAGCACGGTCCTAACCATCTGTTACAAAAGTCAATAACTCTGTATTTTTTGCACAGACTGTATTCATGGGTCTCATATGGTTGTCGGTGCAAATAGGAATTAATTCCATAAACAGCAATAACCAATTTATCTTTGCAAAGAGGAATCATTGTTTTCTTTTTGATACTTACTGAATTCTTAATGGTTATAAGAACTTTCAGATTAAAAACGATAAGTCCGGTTTAATTTTTTCAGTCATCATGATTATACTCATAAAATTTGTTTTCACGATGGCAAACTAGCACAATATTAACAGCTGAATAATTTGAATTCTTGTTTCATTATTCGTTTATATACCTGGACACTGCGTGTCATTCACCTTAAGTATTTTACATTATTAACAATCTGTTTCCACAGATCGACTCTCCTGTTTTTCAGTGACCCCCTCATTACAATGAAATATAAAGTCACTACTTAACCAATTTGCCTTTTACTTGTATTGTATATCGAACACAGAGTGATGCGTATCGGAGGCACTCCGAGGAATAACTTTCAGTGCCACTAATAAATGTCTCCAAATGCCACATGTTTCCAAGGCAGAGAACCTTTCATGAGAAGCAGATAGTTTCTCTGAGAGTCTTTGACCAAACGTGCTGATCAATTTTTCGAAAAACTGGCTCGAGGAATTCGAAGAGACTGCACCATTATTACACACACTCCATACCGTACAATTATTTGTCGCCAGACAACTTTACTCCACCTAGAATTCCTTCCTTTGTTTTTTTAAAGCAGTATTTCACAGTCACATAAGACGATCGTGTGGACAAACTGTGCCCTCGAGGGCAGCAAGGCGGCCCAGAGCCTTGTAAATCCATAATATTGGGCTACACCTGACATTGCTCTCCACTGATTCGTTTTTGTGCAGATGGAATGGAGAAAATAACAGGATAGCAGGGCTCAAACCAAAGTGATCTTAGGCAGAAGGTAGTATACATAGGTTTTATCTACCTCGAGAAATGCGTGCTGTTATTTTTTTCTAATTGCAATAAGAACATTTCGTATCTTAACTTTGAAAAATGTCTTATTCGGAGTTTGAAAATAAAAGTAGAATTCAGATAGAAGAGACGAGGTATTTATGAAGTGTGAAGGGCCGCACGAGAACAGATAAAATGTAGAATAAAGATGCAAGAACAGTAAAATATGCTTTCTTTCCATGAAAGAATTATAGAATACAGAACACAACGGAAGAGATGTTCCGGAAAAATTAACGAAATTTGTATTTCATTACCAGCCTTTTAATAAAACCGTGGTTGAATAAAAATATACAGGACGACACAGAAGATGGAGACATACAAATATTAGACGGGAAGAGGAGATGGCATAAGCAATGGACTGAAGTAGTAATAGAAGAAGAAGAAGAAGAACATTTGTACACTAAGAGAAGCTGGACACTGCTTACTTTACAGCAACACCTTAACATCTGGAGATTTGTAAATACGAACAATTTAAGTTTTCTTATAATGAAAATATCCATTGGGTTTCACTTGGACAACGTGCGGCTCGAGGCCCGCGGCCTGCACACGACTGCTATAAGGAAAGAACGGACTGGTCTCTACTGACTTGCATTTGATGAAACTGGAAAGTAAATCGGAATTCAAATGCCTGTACCGGACACAGCGAATATCGTCGGAAATATCAGAGGGTGACAAGGATGGGAGAGACAGCGTCGTAAAATCCATAATCCAGAATATTCCTTCAGTGGTGACATCTATTTTCAGATTATATGGATGAGTTTTTAGTAGTATTACATCCAGCTGAAAGCAGTGAGGATGTTACTGCATCCACATTACCAAGTCTACTAGCCTCATATCGTTAGCACATTTAGGATAATAAAAACTCTTTCTTCTTGTTCTGTTGACATTTACAGCATACACTAAACCACAAAGGAATTTATAACGAAATGTTTTGTTTTTGCATATTTTCTGCATACTAAATAGTCTCTATGTCATGTGATGATTTCACAGAAGGTAGCAATGCGCGGTCTCTCCACTGTCAGTTGTTATGATCTCTCACTGCTGAGAGTACAGAGCAAACCAACGGTTTCCAAACTTTTATCAGCAATCCCCTGTCGATCAGAAGCAAGACTGGAGATCAAAGAACTTCAGAAAGAATAAAAACAAATACAATGTTCTGGTCCAGTACGGATGCACTTATCGGTCTTGAATCTTAATTGAAATTACTAGACTGACTGTCTTTCAAAATACTCCCATAAAAGAGTAAATAAATACTAATCCTACATACTTTTTTTCTCGGTTTCTGTAAGCAATGACAGATCAGTTACTACAGACAAGGATACGAACTATGACAAGTACGTACGTTGAACGATCCTTAGATTATTTAATAACGGTATCTCAGCTATGTGTATTTTAAAGCATGTATAAAATAGGACGGCCATAAATGATGAGGAGTTAAGTATTTGGAAGTGGTCGTGCCCTATTATAAGGTACTATTCCCGCATTAACATGGAGAGATACTGGAACATCAGTCTGAACCAGGGTAGCAGGTACAACGGTCCAGATTCGAACCAGATACAATGGTGCAGTGTTGATGTTAAGGACATGAAAATCGAGAAAATTTTAGTGCCGAGCCCTGATTACAAAGTCCACGCTCCCCCAACTTGACGTAAGACTGCCACTCTATACCGACCGATAGTCAGTGTATGTCAAACACACTCTTTTTAGAGACCATTGTTTTATTGTTATGTTTCGAGTCAACATACCGCAGCTTTCAATAAATACTTAACAGCTCAAATAAGTTGCTAAAACTCTACTCATGTCTTGCAATGAATGAAATGAAACAGTCTCACAAAGTTAATAAAATCCATGATTTATAAGAAATGTAGACTCTAGTCTTACTTCTCCAAGCCGCCAGCCACTGCTATAAAAAGTGCCTTTAAATTCCAGAACCAGGAACATTGACAAAAAATAAACTGCAAAGCATGTAATGGCGGTAATAATTTAGCATCAGTTTCGCCAGCCTGAGAATTCAAATTATACGAGCATGTATTGAGCAACTTTGAGAGCGATAACCGGGGATCGATTTCCGTCAGAGGCACAAACTTCTCTCTCGTATTCGCGTCCAGACCAGCTCTGCGGTCCATGTAACTTACCGTTCAACGAATACCGGGGCTCTTTCGCCGAGGATAAAGCGGCCGGGGCGTGAAGATAACCACTCACCTGTATCTAGTGCCGATGTTTAGAATACATAGAGCTATATTTTCATTCCCACACACGTCTTAATGTAGTGGTGCTTAATTAAGCATCGAGTGCTTTAGCCTTTAACACAATTCGAATAATATGATAAAATCCTTCGAATAACGCATAAAGCAAAAAATGTGACTACCTGAGCGACTATTAGTCATTAGGTGAACTTTCAAGGCTGCCTTCCGGGTTGCAGCGCAGTGTAATCTAGTATTTTACCGACGTTTCGGAGGTCCTTGCTGCCATAAGACAGCCATCACCACATTAACCGCCGTATGAATCTCAAATCCTACCTAGGCGTACTTTATTTCTCTCTCATAAGTTCAAACATTCTGCTCAGGGTTATTTTTTCAAACACCAACTTTTCCTCTTATACTAAGAGCCACGCCCATATTAAAAAATGTTCTGTTTATTGTTGCTAGTACCATGACAAATCTATACACAGTCCAAGAATAAAATGAAGATGAAGACTTCAGTGATTTCCTTTCGACTTTTGGTTTTCCCCTTCATCTTCAGAATAGTCACCTCAGTTTCAAATAAAGAACTCCACGCACAAGACATGAAGTTAATTACTTCAGTCTTCCCATAATTCAGACCCAAGACCAACATTGCCAAGAACCAATATATTCTCCCCCCAACACCCCCTCTCCAAGAAACCACGAACATCAAAACAGTTTGGACAAGGCTGATATAAGACCGAAGTTTTTCTGAAAGAATCTTCCCCTCTGCAAACAATCACTTCTTCACCATCTGGGATTCTGGTCACTGGTCGTCACTCATAACTAGTTGCGGGGGTTGCAGACGGAGCAGGGGCTATTAAGGGCACTTAGTGGAAGCTTGCTAATAAAATATATAACTTATACGAGTGAGGAGGTGTGTGAGTCTGTGACGACGGCAATAACCACGGCAACCGTGATAGAAATAAAGCAGAAGTCCTCGCATCCCTGAAGCCGCAAATATTTCATTACGTTTCTGCCCACGTTCCTCCTTAATACGACAGAGGTAAGCATTGGCCTTCCCCAAGCCTTTTATCTAGATCTGGACTAGATTGTTCTAGGGCGTCCAGCTAACACTATGTATAATATAATCCTTCTTTGTCATCCCTCGTGTTTCGACTTCGTAATAGAAGCAATGGGAAGAGAAGGGGTGAGCTTATGGTTACAAATAATAAAGACAAAATGTTATGCGGCACTATTAAGACTGTCTCTCATAATTCATACATATTAGGAGATTCTTGCAGGACTGTGACAGAGCTTGGCTACAACAGCTTCCAAGTGCCTACTTATATGTCCGAAACAGCAACGATTATGATAAAATTTGGTACCCGACACTAACTCCTGGGTGAGAGGGATTTACTCTGCACTTAGAAAACTATAAACTTTTGAAGAAAGATCCTCCATAATGGAGTTAATTTATGACTAATTCTTTGTAAGTGACCATTTCCCCTTTAGTATTCTAAACACATGTTTGTTACTTATTAACTTGTAGCTTCCATTCGTGTTTTCTGTATGTACCACTCATCTTCAGCTTTTATATTTTTATGCCTGCAACAACATTAGGTAAAGAGTTTGTATTATACAAATGGTAACAATTTTTAAACTAAGAAGCAACTGAAAAGTCTCCTCGGAATAGAATAATCGATATCATAAAGTGTCTGTGCTGTAACATAATGCAGAGTGTCAGCATAGGAGTTTGTCTGCAGTCTCAGCACGCCCAGCTTCCTGATGATAACGGCAATGCAATATTCACAACCTGACGGCCCATGTGATGGGGACATCTATACGCAGAAAACGTCGCCTCGGATGTTTACATCATCAAAACCCAACGCGAAACAGTAACGCATCTATAAGAAGGCTTACAAGACAAGGGAATCCACCGGAACATCTGGCTATGACAAAACGACTGCAGATTCAACCATATTAAAGTACGGGGGAAGGAAGTTTGGTACACAGCTACTAGAAAGCTGAGGGGAACGGCATATCTCTCAAGATTAACAAGTGAACAAGAAGTCTGAAAGCCAACACCCACACAAATCGACACATTTAGAGCATGCCACTACAAAGGACGGCGGAAAACTACACCAAGCGTCGAGACACTTTACAAGGAGCACAACAGACGGCCTCCTTAGCAAATATAAACCTAAGCCTATCTCAGAGACGCCTTCAGGGGTTACCGCATTCACAGCAGGTGAGCAGTCGGTTACCACTGAAAGCGACAAACGACATCCGACGCCGAGCGACGCGCCACAAGACCTCATATTTGGGCCAGACGAACCTTGGAATTTTACGTCCACTCTCCCATACTAATGATGAGTTGCTTAAGCACAGGGACAACTTACTACCACTAATACTACTACAAAAATGTCGGAAGATATACATAGATATTGAAGGTTGAAGACCTCTTTTATAGTAACCAGATCTGTTTTGAAACCACGGCAGAAAAACAAAATACTTTTACAACTTGACTGAACAATTAATGCCAGGATGTCATTGTTTGTGAGTTCCGTCTTTAATTGCCGGCAGCTTCTTAATCTGTGCTAACAGCACTTTGCCCGGTTTACAAGGACTTAAACCTACAGATATGTGGCCGGGTGCCAATTCACAAAAAGCAAGTACAGAAGTCAATGCACTAAGGCCATGTGTAGCCTATCAGCTGTTTGACTTTTTCGCACCATGTTTCCACGTTGTACACACTGAGGTTAGCACCTCACGGCTTCCGTTTTGGAACTTATTACTGACATTACGTAATATTAAATTCATGATGCACACACACACACACGATATACAGACGTGCAAAAAAATATGTACACACATTATAACACTTTTTGGCCGGTTGGCATTCAGTTGCTCACCGCTGCCAACTGCGCCATGAAGCTAACGGTGGTCATTTTAAGAACCTACAATGGATTTGTTAATTCACGAACTGCCAATGCTTACGTATGCCATGGTTTAGTTTATTAAAACGTATTTATTTCGCTCACTGAATTTGTGTATACATATTTTTGGGACACTGTATATATCTTGAAACGAAGGTCGTTGTAACAATAATTTCAAATTGTAACTAACTGCATAAAACTTTACAAACTTTGTATATATAGCATTTGAAAACATCCCTTAAGCACAGAGGTTTGAGTATGGAGACTAATTAATATAAAAATCCGAAGGTAACTGACAGTCTCGTTCCCAATGAATCCAGTCTGGTTCTTCATATCACATTTTAATAATATCTTCCCACATCTCCCAAGTAATTTATTATGTTTAAACTTTCCGACCACAATTCTGTATGAGTTCCTCATCACCTCCATGCTCCCAAAAAAGGAACATGTGATCCATGGAGGTAGTTATAACAGCAAAAACAACATGGCTATCTGCGTCACCATTTCATTGTTATATTTCTTTATCCTTTTTTCTTTGCCACTGGGAACACATTTCCGAACAACCGGTGAAGGAAACAAGAGGATATCGAAGTGAAATCTGCAGATTATAAGTAAAAAGTTAACCGCCATCTTTAAGTGAGAGCAGTGCATAGTTTCGCTCTGTATATCTACCAATTCTATGTTATTAAAACTTAGATCGCCATGTTATTTGACACTACACAAAAACTCAAACTCGGTGCGCCCATGTAGCAATGTAAATTATTAAAATGCCGATGTCAGGGCCGCCTTGTATGACATGGCGGCCGGCTACTATTATAAACTCCTCCTCATTTGAAAGCAGCACAACTACGAGATGTCATATTTTAATTTGTATTCCACCTTACTTAATGGCGGTAAAACAAGCATTATAAATCCTGCAATACATGCGGAGGCACGTACCAGGTTTATAGACATTCTACAGTCGGTTTCAAATAACTTACACCGCCCTAAGAGACAGATTAGGTTCAATGTCACATGCAGCATTACAGAACTTTTAATTTAATAGGAATATAAACTGAATGTACTATACATATCGGGCGTTATATCATTCAAATATTAATTGAACATTTTTAATTCTTCTTCGTAATGCTACTAAAGAGATATCTTTCGTAAAGTACTGTTATCTAGCGACCTAAAAGTACAATCAACTCAAAATAACCAAATAAAGCGCCTACGGTTTGGGACCGCGCAAAAACTGGGGTCGCGATTTCAAATCCAGCTTAGTAATGGAAGTAGGCCTGTCTCTTTGTACTGTACTGTACTGTCCTGTATAGATACAAACCTTGCGATAGTCGACCTCCTGCCCAAGGAGTCCTACCAAATGCCTAAGAGAAATTATTATGATTTTTATAAGATTTACCATTCATGGAATTGGATCAACCCTGACTATGGGGAAGACACGTTCCTCCGAAATGTTAGGTAACCACCTACATGACTATATGGCGTCACAAGTCAGAAGTCCCCAAGTAACATTACAACCATGAGAATCTTTATCTTCGGTATTTCTTGACCGGTTTACAAATATCTACTGCTCGATGGAGTTAGTGACTTACGTTGGTTATTTGTTTGTTAGGTTTGTAGTTTGTTGGTCGACATGTTCGATTATCAGGCTAACAGTTTAGTGATTAGTTAGACTTGTTAAGGTGTAAACACGTGTCTACGCTATGCGGACATTCGATGTATAACAGACAGTTAAGGAAACGTATTTATTTTCTAAACACAGGTCAGACAGTTTAACTCTTCGCTTAGCAGTTAACAATTTTTCAGTTGCTTAACTTTATAGTACAGCAAGAGCATACAATTCCTGCGTACTTAATCACATATCAAGAATTCTTCCTAAGCTAGAAACTTAAAAGACAGAGTTTCTACAACTCGTACACAATCATAAAAAAAATTACTTCAACAGAAAGGCGATTTACATATGAACCATAATTACATCTGTTAATGCTAACGAAAACAAAAAGTGTTCCTAACGATGTTTCGTGTTCGATCCGAAATTCAAACTTAGTGCCTCGCGAATACAAGGAATTACTGATTATTGCCATGATGTTCAATAAAAGCGTAGAGGTGCTTGTCAATAAATCAGTATCCAAATTTGGACAATTCAAAAAAAAGCCTCGGTTATGATTCCTTCCTCCCCGTAATCCCTGTTATAGAATTTCAGTACGTAATCGATTACTAACCCAGCCTCTGACGTGAAAAAATTCCAGTTTAATGACTCTGTTCCTTAAACATGTGGTATTTTCGTAGAAGAAAGAAATGACAACGCTCGTCTTGAAATGAATTCAGACTCTCTGGTATAAACACTGCTTTTCGGGAACTAAACCTCTAATCATGAAACCCTCTAGCATCAGTGGTTTTCTAAATCCGAATCTCAGGTCCGCTTGTTACTTGCAAAATGGTGGGAGACCGATAGCTGTCCAAGAGAATACTTTGTTCCTTACAAGATGGTGGGAGACCATCCAGCTGGCCAACAAGTGTATTTCCAGTGTTTGTCGATTTCCCGCCCGCCCTCTTCACTCTCGTTAACACGCTCAAAATTATATACCTTTTACGTTCTTCTCAGTAAAGATGGTGCCTCAGGTCAACTATCTACAGAGACCGGCCATCTTGTCAGCTTCTACCAGTGCGTAAGACACGAGATCCTATCGACCGTGATGCCAGACATCTTTCTTTCATCACAAAAGCAATGGACACTGAACCAGTTTGTTTACACGAGTCGCTTTCTGCTAGACAGATTTTACTTGTAGGGCTGTCGGCGCAATTCGACTATTCTGTTCTTTCATTCTTTCCTTTATTTACTTCTTCCTATAACTGTCTTCCTTTCTAGGTCAAACATTCACTCCTTCTTATTCTGTTATCTTTTATTACCCTTCTTTACCTTACGGTGGTCTAGCGGTCAGAACACTAGCCTTGTAAGCCTGGGGTCCCGGGTTCAATTCCCGGTGGTGCTCAAATTTATAACTTGTGTTGGGCAAGGCCGTGGTCTAGGCATCACGGAGTTTTCCTCCGGGGGCTTCCCCGGTTTCTCCGTGGCATCCCAACAATTACTCCACTCACACACAGAAGAAGGCAATGGCAAACCACTTCTGATCATCTCTGCCAAGAATGTATATATGTATGAGCAGGTCCCTGACAACCTGAAGAGGTTGGAAGGATCCTGTTCATAATATATGGACCTGTCGTCAGACAGAACACTACAAATAAAAAATAAAACCCTTCTTTACTTTTGCCTCAATTTCTTGGAAAGGTAATCGATGTAGTCAAAATCATGAAGTTTCATGTTAAAAATAAAGATGCCATGCAGACGTATGGTGGAGTGGAGGCATACCACCATGCATTCTTACCTCGGCACTATAAGGAGGTGAGTGGTCTGCACGTCCCGGCAGCTTTACTGCCGAAGAACAAAGCCCAGTCAGTACACACACTAGATAAGAAACTGGATTGGTTCAATTATAGGAAAGAGAAGAACCTGTCCTGCTAGGTGTCGAACCCCGGTTCTGTAGCCCATAACATAGCCTATACACCAATTTTTGTTAGTCTAATAAAGAAAATAATAGGAATGTCAGTTTGTATAAGTATAACAACGAACTGATTGAAAAATAAACCTACAGAAGTAGATCGACAGTTGCAGTTACGTATCATTTAACTGCTGCCCCAAAACGATTTCATATTTCTGATTTTGCGCCTGCAAGCTTACGTATCTTCATATAGACCTAACCTAACACAATCTGTCGCTTTACAGTCAGTCTAATTCGTTCCTTCATTATGATCCTTAAGTTTCGAGAGTCTAAATGCCTCAGAATTATGTGATGTTATTGTATGGTCCTTTATGCCGCAACAG
>NW_019060210.1:880756-896164 GCF_000696155.1 Zootermopsis nevadensis
TGTTTTCATAAACAAGCGGTCCCAAATCTCTCGACTCTGCTATAAACACTTTAATACAGATCCTTCTGCGAGATATGCCATTTTAATACATCGTGTGTTTTAGCCACCCGATAACATGCAATGTGGGCACTGCAAATGCTTGTTTTATCCTTCACAAATGGACATGACTGGTTTCTCTCTTAAGCCGAGTGATCAGTTCACTGGTCACCTGTCACATTCTTTATGAAGTCGCCGCTCTTGAAATCTAATATCTGGAACCGTGAAATGAATCTATCTCTGCAAAGAAATTAACGATTTTGGATACTAGTCCAACTGACCAGTTCAGAGAAGCCCCAAGTGTAATCTGATACACCAAAAAATGTGTTTATCTCTTAGAGTTTTAATACACTTACAAAGCAAACTGTTCCCTGCTGCTAACACAAATGATTTTAAATACCTGCAGGCAGTATACAATTTTATAATATAAAACAAATAGGCACAGAACAAGTAATAATTCATCATGATTTATAAAAGTGCAGTGTCCTTACGTTATTTAAAAAGCAGCCAACTAATTCCACATTCAATTGGCTTAAAACTTGTTTGTGGAGGCGAGTGTATATTTTGCATAACGAGACCTGAACCACATTATGGCTGCAGCTCTTGCAGAGGACAACTATATCAGTTCACTAAATGGTAGGCTCTGGAGCCAAATGCTAAACCAATATATCTTCTCCGTTTCATGCTCCTCTTTTGTCTTGTGGACCAACGAACCAAAAAATGAGATGAGTCCGTTGAGACACGTAGTCTGATATATATCAAGTCCGTGACTGCAAAAAGGGTCTAAGTCACAGCCCCAGCATTCTTTGCACGAAATTTATAGAATGAATGCCTTACGAAGAGGCAACGATTCTTTGTCCAACCATCAGCATGTATCATCTCTAAACTAGTGGACGGATTTTGGTTTAAATTAGTATTTTGGGTCTAAACTTTAACCTGTTGATAAAAATCCATTTTCAAGCACAGGCGTGATAAATTATGATCCGTACTTTGCAGAAGAAAAATTCGGATTTACAAGAACGGTTCAACGAAAAAAAAGTAACTACAGGCATGAACAAAGGCTTACTGTCGCCCCCTTCCACAAAAGCAAGAAACCGGTCCCTGTACTAAGCCAGGTAAATCCATTCCCACAAACACCGACATTTCCTTAAGACCCAATTCAATATTTAAGTTATTCGTGGCCTTACTCAGTCCTACCACTCTGGGACATAACAGAGAAACAGGCCATGGCAGTTTTCACCCCATTTAACCTCACGTAAGCGTGATTTAATTCGAAGCTAAATGACCACTCAGTTGATACAAGGTTCTTAAATAGCATATAAACCAAACACAAAGGGTCATGTATTTATTGCCAAGGTCAATACGTAAAATCACTAGTTATGGCCTGAATGCCGGGGTTCGATTCCATATATGTTGGTCCTCATATATGATGCCCACATGGTCTAACAGGCACAGAAAGCACGTAAACCCGTGGATAACGAGATCGGATCACTCACATTTAGCGACGAGAACAACGCGCGGAGGTTAGCATCCACTTACCGTATTACCCTCGGTGGCTTAGTGAACAGATATAGACGGAACTTTACCTTGAAACTATACTTTGCGTATCACTACTTACAGTGCAATTCTACTGTCGTAATAAACATTTCTTGAAGGTTGGTAAAACCGGTTCTGGGAGGTTTTCCTCCCAGTGTGTTAGGACACTCTTGTCTTCTTTTAAGAGCCTCTTTAAATGCGGTGATGCAACGGGGATGAGTTCCGGTGTCTCTCGACTCCGCAATCCAAAGTCGGCACAGCACTTTCTTGCATTCTCTGTTCTGTTCGTGTACACAGTAACAATCAATGCTCGTGGCACAGCCACATCTGATCGGGACAGAAAAAGTAAAATTCATTCTGTAACAATTTCTAAGTACGTTCATAATTAAAAGTTGCTAAAATGTTTTCCTAGTTTCGCCTTGTCTGTCAGTCTATCAAATTTTACAACGTTTACTTGAAACATTTTTATACATCACCAATATGTAACAAAGTTTGTAGGAACATAATTTTAACATTCTGAGCCACTGTGGAAATCCGGCTGGCCACTGTTATTTATCACTACTCCCAAGTCTAAATATTACGCCTACGTAATATAAATGCATATATAAACTCTGCAGATACGAACAGCTAGAAATACTACCACCCATCAATGTGGTGTTATCTGCAAGAGCGGAGACTACAGCTGAGCACATGCATAAATACTGATTACTATAAAATCCACGTCACATAATTTATTTAATATCCCTACTTTTGAAAAATACCACTGTTTTTCAGGACTTTCCTGCGACATGTACAGTAACGATTCTTTGTACAATTTATTTTCATTTTGGTTTGAATAAGGTCTCTTTAAGCCATTAGAGCCGTATCTCCACAACACAGGGAAACCTCCCCCAGACAAAAATACAACGCAACAAGTGGGGACCCAGCGTTTAACCTCCAACCCAGTCACACATTATTTGCTTGCTCATAAAATGGATTAATTTATCTTCTTAATTCTAAACGCAGGAAGAGCCACAACATGATTTATTTTGAAACTAGCAATAAAATTAAAATTGTTAACATGTCTCGAGGACCATCTAAAGTGTCTGACAAATATCTGTTTCCCAAAAGGAATAATGTAAATTCATTTTATTTGTATTTTCCTGGCTACCCGCATTCGGCAGATCGTCTGTTCGAATATCTGTCTGAACTGTCACTACTTATCGGAGAAAAACTGTAGCCACGATATTTGGTAATTATCAAACAACTCATGCCTCTACGAGCAAACCCATTTCGAAGACCTAGAATAATATATATTCGATTTATCTATCTGATCTATTTTAAAGATGACTGACAAACAGTTTTGGAATTCTCATGTGCATGTCTTAAACTGTCTTTAATTGCAACAATTATCAACTTCCGCTCTGCTATGTGGCTCGCATCTGCGTGAGAAACTGTATCTAGGAAACAATGCACATACGGACTACCCGCTATTCGCTTTTAAAATCTTGATGTATGAAAAGGTAGCTGCTTCTTGAGCAAGTAGGAAAAAAGAGTCGATCTTACATCATGTATTAGGATGTTTTCGATAGTGTAGGCTGTGGCGAGTGGCAGAAATGATACAACAGAGGGCCTCACAAACCCATCTCGAGGATAGATGTTCTACATGAGATCACTTTAATCTCATTAAACCTTCGTCTATTCGTGTCAATGTCAGATAAAATTCTGAGAACATCAACAAAAAGAATGTTAAACCAGCAATCAATCAAATCACGTATCATTAAAATGGCGGCATACAGGCTAATGATGCGAGAGAAACACCAGGACATTACAAATACAAAATGGGATAATCCGATGATGGCATCCACTGAGGCAAAATGCGATGCACATGAAATATTACTACTGCGCTTAAAACATCATGAAGGGTCGATATGATGGATCAGGGACATGCACATCAGGCTGCAAAGGTTTTGTTAACTTGGTGGACGGATGAGGTGTCACGTTCACTGGATGAATGACATAGAGAGTGTTTGCACCTTAAAGTGTGTGACTGTCTAGTCTAAAGATAAAAAGAAAGGGTCAAAGAAATGAATACATTAAAGATAATCAGACTTAAGTTACGTTGTGTTGCGAAAAGAAATTAAGAACGAACAATTTTTATCGTAACTGTCGCTGTTGCTGTTACAGTATTATACAGGTATTTATTATGAAGTTACAGATAAATTAAGTCTACATGATTTAAACAAAGCAAGAAGTTCATCTACGTAATATTTTAAGAACCCAGAGTCTTCCTCAAAGAAAATACGTTTACCCGTTACAAAGAGTGCAGCAGTGAGGGGAAATAATTTTCAAGACAGAATGACTTGGATACGAACACTATATTTGTTACTTAATTTAATGAGTTATTATTAATAATTTATACCAGTGGTTCATTTTTGATAGTCATGGTTGTACCATGCGGTAGGTATCCATGGCAACGCATGCTGGACGCGAGGAGGGGCACTAATTAATTCAAAACAATCAATCTAAATCTGAAAAGTCACGTTGAGTGCCGAGATGTGGCGCCAAAGAACACAAAGCGATGCTGTTACTGTGATGTGATATTCAAGATCGGAGATGGACGTTCATGTCTGTGAGAGCCATATCGAATATCGGCCAGCCTTAGTCCATTCCTCATTGACTGACCGACCGTTGAAATATACGGACAGAAAACTGACTAAGAAATGAAAATTACTGACCGACCATCAGCATGACTGCCCACAGAAAGTGGCGGTCGAGTGATTACAAATCCTGCTTCGTATGCGGGAAGTGTCGGGTTCAAATCTCGGCCTGGAGACCAGCTAGTCTGATGGAGAGTTTCCTCAGTCCCTCCAGCGGAATTTCGGGATGTTAAATCAAATTAAGCCACGACTGTCTACTTCTACAGCTTTTTCAATGCATTAATCATCCTATCATCCGACGACTTACACTGTGTGAGCTTCTGAAGATGTGTCTGATATTGAAATGAAAACCATTCGTACGCTCAATGCGTTATTTGTGTGTTATCGTTATCTAACAACACCCACGATGTTGATACCCTTTAATTCCACCTTGAAGACGGAGGCAGATCCAGCTTCCGAAACGTCGTAAACATATTATATATCCAAACAGCGGACATCAAAAGAAAATCCTCCCATACCGATACTGCATCACTGTCAAAGACGTTCGGAACAACAAACTAAAACAGGTGGCAATAGGCTGTTCTCCCATGCCAGAAGGACTTAATAATACATATTCATAAGAAGACCAACTTTAGGCGCGTAAGCAACATATCTATCGAAGAATGTTTCTTATATAGACCTAATGCTGCCGCAGTATACTAGCAATTATTTCTGGTTTCCCAAGGTTCCCAAGGCATGTCTGTTAAGTATCAGCTTTTTCTTTTCACGGACAAACGCTAGACAACATGTGAGTCAAGAGACCATTAGCATACAGGAAATCTATTTACATATAACAATAACTAACTATACTAAAAATCAGTCAAGCTGGCGGATCACGGTTGCACTCACAGTCATGTGATGGGAGCTAAAGTTACCAGCTTCTTTCTGGTTCAAAAAAGCTAAAACTCGCCTAAATAATATTTACCAATTCAGTCCGCACCGCAAAGAAAACACTACATTTCACTATTACAAAGACCAATTTGTTAATGCTGTTTAATTAAACAATAGTTGTTTACAGCGAGATTCACGAAAACACCTAAAGAAAAAATGCAGACTTACTGACAGTTGAAGCAAGTGGTACATATATTTAGAACTACTCTTTAAAGGACTAAAACCCAGGACAAAGGCCGAGTGGAATGAGTCTCATAACATCGTAAATATTGTCTTTCTCTGCACGACAAACTGACATGCAGTCTCGCTAGATTCCAACTTTAATTAACTGAATAACCAGATGAAATGCTTGTTAAGACTGTATAAGTTCACTCACTGATCGTATGTATAACGAAAGTTTATTACAACCCCTTGTAATGTGGCAAAATCTACTTCAGAAGGTAATGCATTTCCATTAACACTTTCTAGATATAGACAGATATCTGCAATTATGTAATTTTAAAGTACCATCAACCCGAAGTGGCCATGCCAGCGGTATATAATATAAATATGCATAAGACATAGGAAATTCTTTGAAGGTTCATAAAATTACAGATTGTATCAACGGGAAAGCCTACTGGATGAAGTTATTCGGATGCCAAGGGCAGAGATATCTTACAATGCCACATATGAAATGAAAGCAGCAGTTATCTTTAAAACTTCTAATCCTACATTATCAGAGTACGCCTAGGAGAAATGAAGTAACAGGAAAGTGGAGAAAAGACGTTCTGAGGAGTTTCGTTATTTTTGGCCTTCACCTGAAACAGCTGAAGAGGTTAAACGAAGATCAATGAGAAACGGGATTGTAACTCGCATTACAAAGATAAAAATATTGGTAAGAAAACCTGATAATTTTGGAGATAATTTTAAAATGAATCTTAAAGGAATGTTGTGTTGCGTGGACTAAATCCAACTAGCCCAGAACAAAGTCCAAGGCAGTACAACACTTTGAGGTCCCACCTTGTAAATGAACGTAGTAAAAAAGCCTAGTTTTAAAAACTACGCATAAAAATTGATCCCTAAATTGTATAATTATTAGGCTGATTTATATTTATTGCAAATCTCGTCGTATAGATTTAAGCATCTTAAGGAAAATACTTGTCCTGTATTGTTGCTAGATTTCTGCTTTACTTTTTACAGGAATGACATCAACGCATACGTATGCAACCGGAAACAAAAATTATACTGTCAATAGTCCTTAAAGGTCAAATAATTAAGCCAATATGCCATACGTCAGATGCATTTGATAATGCCACGTTGCGTATTTATTTGTACCTTGGTACACAGTGTGCCTCACAAGTGTTGCAGATGAGAGGTGAACTCAAGAGGCATACAGCAACTGTAGTGTACTTGGAAGCTTCAACAGCGGTTCGTAAGAGCAACGCCACCATTACGGGGGTCTTGACAAATGACAGGAATGAAGAAGTTTGTCTTCTGCGTTGTTGCACCGTGTAGTATGGTGGAAGTTTACTGACGTTTCAGAGTTTCTGCCTCCGACATTACTTCTAAAACGTCGGCAAACTTCTACCAGACGCAATGACCCAGAAGACATTCATGACACCGTCGCGAGAACCCGATATCTCACAACTGACGGGAACTTATCTTATATGCACACTTGTTCCATACAAGCGGATTTTATAAACGGAATTCACTTAACAGTGCTTACGTTTTTCGACATGCTCGAGAAACACGTGTCTCGGAAGAAGACGGTTAACTAATTCTATAATTCGGTCAATGTGAGTAAAGTCAAGTTCAGAGACGGGTACAGAAATGGAACTAGACCTGATATGTCTGGAGCACGCAACATCGTGATAACAGGGATGTTGGTGATTTTCGTAGAAACCTCCCGGTGATGACCGATGCTGGCATGTTTAGACACGGGCAGGCGGGATCTGTGCAGACTGACAGACTAAGAGACGGACTGCAAATGTATCAGACACGACCATGCCTTAAATGGTAACTTCAAATATATCAGTTTCAAAATGTTTTGTTATATATTCCAGATGCAATCTGCAAACCATACATCATGCATGAGACACTATTTGTTAAACAAATTAACCGTCCTTATACAAACATGATGATCTACAAGTCGAAGACCTCATCCAGATTAACCTTAGGTGTGCCAATATTTTATACGAGTAAATATGAAGGTAATATTTAAGATAACATTCATACTGAAAAACAGAAAAGCAATTATGCAAATCTTTGTTAACATTCAGTTCAGAAACATTGACCTTTTTAACATACTACATACGAAATAAGTACAACTAAATTTTACTTCTCTACTGACTTACTTTGAAATATGAATCACTCTCTGAATAAATACCAGAAAGGCAAAATAATCTAAAATAAACTGCTACACAAGATATTTGGGTTTCAGGGAGCATAAATGAACTGTGGATGTAAATTTACCTGTGTGCCTACAAAACATGTCATGAAGGAGCTCAGGGGTAAGGAGGTAAAGCTCCACGCATTCTATTCACCAATTCTCGGCGAGGATGAAAGTCAGCTTTATGCTCAGGAGCCGATTTACCCTAAGAAAGTAGGATCTGTGCCAAAGGTATAGGAGGTTAGATGGATCCTACATCCGGTCTTTATATGGTGGTGATGAGAAAGACTCCTTCCCCTGTTGGGAACCGAACCCCGACCATTCAGCCCCAGAGCAAGACCACTTTATGACCAAACTATCCTGGGAAAGTAGGAAAGAAAATATAAAAAGAAAAACTTCGTAATTTATATTCTTACTTGCCGTTAAGATAATGGAACGAGGAAGTTAAGACGCACAGTAGGAGTAAGAAACGACCGATAAGGCTTCTTTATCACCTGTCCACAGAATGCGGTGCCCTGTTCTTCCAACCATCGTTTTACTGTTGTTTCCACGTCGTACTGAGTTTTATAACTTATAACAACCTGAATACATCAATAAAATTGTTACTCCAAGAGATCAGGACACTAGCTTCTGAGGACACAAAACAACCTATTTACCAGGCGATGCGTATCTCACTCTCCATTGGAACCACGTAGAGAAATGATTTACGACATGTTCAGTAGCGCTATATTATCCCAACCGAAGATTCAGTGAATAATTTGAAGACATGCCTATGCCTTGTAAACCTACTTTCCGGCCGTCCCTCGTAATTTTAAAGCCCAGAATTCCAATTTTTATTTCAAAAAACTGTGAAGTGTAATCAGCCATCAGAATTTCACTCAATGATGTATAGCCTCTTGAGGTTGCAAAGACTCACCAAGCCTTAGTAATATCGGAAAATACAATTCAAAATAATGGAGAAGTTTCATACGAAGAAAGGGAAGAGTGAAAATGACAAGATATGAATAAGAGCACATCCTAAATGGATTACGCTTGATCCTGGAGCGAAGCAAAAAAAAATGGAAACAGGTTTTATAGCTCAGCTACCGTCGAACAACGCTCGTAGAGACCTAACATCGTATTAAAAATCGTACGGTGAAACTAATTTAAAGCCCCACTAAATATAATTTGAGTGCTATAACTAATTGAGCATCTACCGGACAGAGAAAGTGTGAGAAATTTCTTGGTCGGGAATACACAAAAATAAATCCTGGAACAAATTTAAAAGTCGAGACATAAAATACTATAGTATACAGGATTAGTTCATTTTGTCCGTCGCCATAACGACAAATAATGGAACTCTGTGTCCGGGTCAGCGGTCGAACCACCGTTCCACGCCAAGGAATCTTCCTCTTTTTATTTATGTTGAATAATCACGCTTAATAGCTGTCAAGGTTGAATTCAACGGTTCGGAAAGCCTATTCATAGAAGGCTGTTGACCAGGGATAATGCGAGCTTTTTTCTCATGTAATCTTTCAAATTACCTAGAGATGAAAATTTAAAATTATATTCTTCAAGATTCGTGGTCCTTTATCTCGCTCTTGTGCATTGTTCTTTTCATCTTCTCATGCCCTATGCTAAGTTATATAACTAAACTTCAGCGCCTATCTCTTGGTTTCCTACTTTAGGGGATGATAAGAAACTGAGGGTGTCCATCCTGTCAAATGGTAAAAGTCGTAGAAGCCTCAGTAGCAGTAGCAGTAGCAAGTAACGTTATGTGACATCATGAATAAACAATTCGAACTCTTCAATATTTAGCTTCACGCCCAGGCAGTATTTACTGCCGGACAGAGAGACCATGTTAGGTATTTTACAGGATGTTAGATGCACCGCACAGCGCTTCTGGAAATCGTGGAGAAGAAAGCGATTCGTAACCTTCCATAAAGAAATAAACCTTGGCCGTTCATTCCGAGTCCAATTAATTTACGAACTAAGCTATATCAAGCCTTACCGACAAATCATTGTAAGTCTAATACTGTAATAGCACATTCACGTTCTGATTAATCAACACTTGTTCGAGATAATGAAACAAGTGACTAATTCCATCAATGGCACATAGATTAAAATGTCTGTCTGGAGCAATATAAGTGTTGTCTAAATTATACACAAAACTTTAAATCTGTTTTTAATTTTCTGCTTGTCATTTTTGTTTAGGTGATTAACAACAAACTACTATGCCACGAACTAGTCTGTTTACTACGTGGATGACAGAATTTCTCCTCCGTTAGATAGTTCCACAGATAATGTTAAGGTGTCATGTTAGAAGAAGCCATCTATAGACAGATGAGCCAATTACAAAACGTAATAAAAGCATCGAAATGAAGGACAACTTCAGCTTCCAGCTGCAACAAACCCGTAATCAGTGGGGTCGCTGTGGAGCCAAGGAGTGGCGACTGAAGAGAATTAGTGGCTCCTTGTCTGAAATACAAAAATGTGGCTCTGTGAAGACAGTGTGAGCTACACTTCTCCAAAACTCTTGCGTGTGTAAGCAGTGACTTCTTTTGTGAATTATTTCCGCTAGTGTTCTAAATAAATCTGTTAATGCTGTTTAGGGAAATAACCACTGTTTATTCTGATAATCGTGCAACGTATAAATAAACTGTGCCACTGTGCTTTAATGGGTCAAAGGAAGACAAAATTGCGCCCAAACAAGACGTTCGCACGGTCGACATGTTATTAATCATTAGTGTGAATTATTAAGTATAAAAGTTGGGCGGCCTTCAATGGTACTGGCGTTTAGGCATGATGATACCCCGTCACTCTCTTTCCTTAAAAATTAAGGAAAACAGATTAAAAATGATAACGAAAGCATCAAGTAAGTGACCGATACTTAGGTCTGAACGAATCATCTGTAAAATTCTTACTCACTTTATCCCTTATATCAAAGCATCTTTCCAAGCACTTCGATTTCAGAAACTTGTAATTTATGAAACGAACTTAACTACCGCGGAGACGTGAAGATAAACACATTTTCCAAATGCATCCTTTCTGTGATCTGTCATATCTACTGGCAATGCTATTAGACTGCTGCAAACACAATCGCACTGCAGCTATTACACTACATGAAGTCTGCTTTTGCCCTTTTCGATAAATATTCAAAGTACAGTACGTAAACACGTAGGCATATAATAGAACGGATCTAAATTGTAAATCACGTGTCAATTTTTTTGTTTAATGAGATGTATTTGAATAAATCTGCAAATTACATTTGGCGTTCACATAGAATAGAGACTATACATAGCCGATATGAACCAAAATTAAACTCGATGTTAACCTTAAACGCTGAGGTAGTTTCCGCAAAACCCCCCCCCAATACAGACAAAATTCTGTCAGTAGTTTCAGAGGTGAAACATGCAGACGAACGAACAGACATGGCTTCAGTGTTATTCGTTGATTTC
This sequence comes from Zootermopsis nevadensis, assembly GCF_000696155.1. The sequence continues at coordinate 891,703 of NW_019060210.1, forward strand.
ATACGCTTTAAGCATAATAACTCGGTACGAGACGCGCAGATGCAAACATTAGTTGCGTGGTTCGAGCTGTAATGAACTCGAGTGACGATCACAAAATTAATCAACTGCAGAATGGAACTCGTGGACCAGTTGAACGTGACTGACGTGCTGTAGGTATGCAGAAGGATCAAAGCGGAAAATTAGCCTCTCGTCGATCAAACAGACGGACTATCTTCATCAGAAACAACCGGTAGTTTCGTCACAGACCGCACAAAGCGGCGAGTTCATTAGCATTTTGATAAGTAAAAGTTGATGCGGAGGTTTGTATGCAAAGCTGAACTCCAGTTTTATTAGACATAGTACTGACGAACTACGCCCCGTCTCTTCGCACATATGCGTTTCTCTGTCTAATTTGCAACGTGTCCACAGAATTATTTCCCTTCCGCTGTTTATAGTAATGGATATCACCAAATTTCGCAGTTGTCCTCAACTCAAAAATAACTTCTTCTTCAATGATTAATGATTATTTCTTGGGCTATAGATAAAAAATATTAAAGTGCGTATGTTATATGGACAGCTTCAAACGATACGATGAATGCGAATGATGGCTATGGGATGAAAAGATATTAGTTTATTTTAATTGTTTTTAGGGAGTGAGGGAAAACCATGAAATCTTCATTAAAACACATACAGACCTACAGTTGAAATAATTATTATCTTCTCGCAACAATAGGTATTAAAAATATTAAATACTTCTAGTGACGTAATATCCATCTAAGTGATGTATTTTGCTTTGTACGTAATTATAGGAAGAATCCTCACTTTTTCAGATGCTAAATTAGGACAAAAATTCCCCTGACCTATTCGGTTAATTGCTGTATAATCGTTAACTTAATTAAAAGTTTAAAAAAACATTAATTCTTATTAAACTGTATATAACCTTTACAAACATTACACGAATCATCGATATCAACAATTCGAGGAAGATTCTACGCAAAAATGATAAAACGGAAACAAAAGAATGCTGACTTGCGTGCCATTTATTCGGACACACTTTTCATTACTTCATAATCCCGCTTGCAAAAACTGCATCAGAATCAAAGAGAATGAACAGTTACTGAGTTTGCGTGAAGGAAGACAATTCATGTGAAATCAGAGGAGGCTAAATGTTGGTCGGGCGCTTCTGGGAAATTAGCAGACGTATGAAGAAATGTTCCTAAGGCATTATAGAATAATCAGTCTCGAAGCTACACTTGATTTATGCTAATTTAATGCTAATGTAAGTCTTTAATTATACAGAATGTTAACTAATGCCTTGTATGACGAAGCTACCCGAATTAATCTGATCTACAAGCCAATAATTACAAGCGTGACTCCATAACAAATGTGCGCTCATTCTACACGATGAAAATTATCATTCATAGCAACTCACAGTATTAAATTACAGTACAATATATAAATGCCGAATGGTTAGGTGAAATATAAGTTCATCTAATCGAAACTATGCGTGCATTAAACGTATTAATATGATATCGACTAATCCGTCTCGAACCACCTTAATCCGACAATATCGGCCTCAACACGAAGAAGTATTTGTGTGAAGTTGATCATGTCCGTCACTCCAAGTGAATCGCATGCTTATGAGACTAATTAGTCTTATGTTACTAGACCGAGCAAATTCTTGAAGCAAAAAACTTCACAGGTAATTTACATATGTTATATAAAACAATACACACGGGATAAATTTCAATGTAGGTTTTATTATAAGGATGTTTTAATTTTTCTTTAATTAAGATTAAATAAATGAGGAATTACGTATAATTCATTAAATATCTTGGAAAGAAGGAATATATGAGAACAAGAAGTAGAAAGGAGGATATTAAAATACCGTAATTAAGTGGTCTTGTGAGGAGGTGACCAGGGTACGTGGCAAAAATATTCCTCATGTATTGTCGGTATTAAATCTTTGATTTCTATTGCCATAGTTATTTAGTAAATTTATATTACTCTGTACTGACATGTTTCGTCGTATGTAAAATAGACTTTCTTTTTTCCTCTCTTTCGTTACAAAGTACTCTGTAAATTATTCGGCAGGTTTTTATATTTCGGTTAAGTACAAATTTATTTGTGATTTCGTGTTAATTTAATGTCTGCTCAGCTTCAGAGATACCTTATTCAGCATTGCATTATGTATATCGGAGTAACGATCGTGTTCGCCCTTCAAGGCTTCAACCAACATTCTTCAACACTGTGGAAACTGCAAACTCTGTACTCTCAGAAAGTAGCTACTGCTCAAGGATTGGCAGCTTCTCAAACCTGAGAACACGAAGCATTTATTGCGGACCTGTAAGTAGTACTTATCTTCTGAGACAACAGCGTAATAAACTTTCAGTGTGCAGACTGCGAGGCAGTACGTAACTACCTATAACTATTACTAATATAGCTTGTAACTCTCTCATTTAACATCAAATTTCTTTAACGAGCATCCTAGCCACAAAGCTCGAGAGTACACCAACGTTTAATGCAAACGTAACGAGATCGTCCTTTCAGCTAGAGAGATTTGTTGCGGATTTTAAGTTTGTTGTAGAATTCAAAGAATAATTCTGCACACAGTGCATGTAGTTAGTATCTCCATTTCGAACTTTTCGGTTTGTGGTACAGTTTAATTCATTTTTGTTCGTACAGTGAGGCGAGACTAAATTTTTGCGGATTTCAGTTTTGTGGTAAAATTTAATACACTACATGATTGTGTATACAGGTCTGTTTGTCCTTCTACCTGTCCGCATGTTACAACTGTAGACTCGCTGTGCTAGTTTTAGTGAAATTTTAAATGGGGAAGATTACTAAAATCTGTCAGCACAGTCCAAGTTTGGTTTCCTATCACGTGGGATTCCACTTTACAACGTCATCACCTAGACAGACAGGCGCCATACAACCGGCTGATGGACAGCTTCTTTACCTAATTCTGACGCCACTAGCAAATTTCAAAGGCCTGTTTTCTGCGAAAGCACCATCTCACAAATTTCTTTAAATTTGTGACAGAATTTCTAAAACTCTTGCGTAGGCTATATCACTACAGCGTACTTAGCAAATCCCTCTTTCGTGGGGGTTGCACGTTAGCTAAGATTTAATATAGGGCCGTGATTGCAGTGCATATGGCAAGTATTATTTTTGCGGTTAGTGATATAATTTATTTATTTACTTATAGTTTATGCAAAGACGCTATCAGTATCCAGACTACAGGTGCTCTAAAAAGACGTACACACAAACGTTACATAAGTCAGCAATGCGTATGCATCTTTTTGGGACACCTGTACATGGCGTAGGATGAGAGGATGACAGTGAGTAATGAAGTGGAAAGGATGTGGAAGGAAGCGGCCGTAATTGTTACAGTGGGAACATTTTTAATCCCTCTTATTCATTCACCGCCATGCTTCTTAGACAAATCTGCAGGTGTAGAAGGGATTCAACAGCCTCCAGCTGGAACACTGCAAGATGCACAGATCATCTCTCGCTCGGTTCCCAAGGACCGATGTCGTTACTGCATAAGCCACTTACTGCAAAGAGCGCTTTCTACAACACAAGGCTTTGTATGTAGGCTACTTCTTTCATAATTTGCAAAAGATATTTATTCACGGGCAAACGATATAATTAATTCGTGTCTTTCAACATCTTAACAAGATTTGTTTATTTTAAACAACACCTTCTGATATCTTGTACTGCGAATGGCTTAGCTCAAGACATGAGACATACACGAAGCCGATACCAGTAGCAGTTCGATTTAAATCGTACTCCGCAGTAGATACTAAATGTGTCTCTGAGTTTTCTGCTGCGAGAGAAAACGTTTATCAAACGCTGGTCCTTATTCCAAGGACTTCTCCTGTCGCATAGATGAGAATCCCCCACAGTACAAGGGTCTAATGACAAAACAGGGCTATAAGACTATAAAAGAACGAGATGGGAGAGGTGTACTCTTTGGAGTACACAACATTCAAAACGTTTTCTTCACTCCACATCACGTAGATAGCTGTTTAATTTTCATCCGACAACACTGTTGAGCAACAATCCCTTCCAATAATATCCTTACGCAACTGCTGTTCACAGGTAATTGTAGCTAATCAATGTTCTAACAATGACATCGGGAACAACAATAATCCTGACCAAGTGGTTCACCTACGTCATAGAAAATCTTATGATCTCACATTAAGCAGCCAGTAAAATTATCCAACAGAAACAAGAAGCAAACAGCTCGACATTTTTTCGCACAGTCCGCGCCATTTTAATATTATAATTCGGAGCCCTACCTGGTCCGGTCGCAGGCCGGGTGGCACCCACGTGTACTCCTCCAAGGCACATCCCGAGTCATCGTCTGACTGAGAGTGTCGGTGAGGATCCGTCGACTGCCCGTACTGGACTCCCTTGCCGAGAAGTTTGTCTGTCGGGTCTAAGAGGCCGAGAGCGATTCCCGGTGCACTGCCTCCCC
>NW_019060210.1:896231-906998 GCF_000696155.1 Zootermopsis nevadensis
CCGCCATTCCGCCACTGTGATCCTCACGAGGACACTTGCAGTTCCGACAGACTTTCCTGCAACGGGGAAACAGATTCTTAGTTACAAGTGCCAATATTAATTGTAAATGACAGGAGGCTCGGAGGTAGAGCTCCACACATTCTAAGACTCGATGCTAGATGGAGGTGGGTGGCAAGGTTGACCCTCGGGTTGCATTACAGCTGGAGGCAAAGCCATAAAAGGAGCTCTAAGGACCTCGGGTAAAATATGACGTAATGATATTGGCAAAGAAAAATATTTCATTGCAAAAAAACAGCACAAGAAATTTACTGAAAAGTATTTTTTTTTCCTGGTCTTGTACAAACCATAATATATTTTCGTGCTTATATGTCCAAAGAGATATGTAGCCCGCAGCCACCAAGAACACACAAGGAATTTTAATAGGAATAAATTTCGAATTCGTTGTAATACAAAACTTACGATAAGACGAGACATTTAAAAGCAATTAATGCCCTAACCCAACAGGTTACAGATCATGACACGTTTTGCTTCCACGTTAAGGTCAACGGTTTGAAACTTGCTCAAGATTAATTTTGTTCTTATCAGAGCAGGGTCCAGTGGCACGATACTAATACCATGGCGATGAACTCCATGTTTCACAGAGGAGGGGAACTACGATCGGCAGAATAGCTACTAACCGCCCAGGAAGAAGCCACTCGATGACTTTTATTTATTTCTTAGTTAGTAAATTTATTTTAAACATGTGCCACACAACACAAAAACTGGCCTTTCGAGTGGAGGTCCCTGGTATCAAACAGAACAGTGTTCGAGTCAATATATTAGAGACGTACGAGGAACAGCAAATTAATTCCTGTTAGCTTACTTCGGAAAATTTCATCAGCATTCTGACCTCGGGCCACGCGTTACACACCAATGGCTGAAACAAAACAAGCGCGATAGTAGGAAGTTCTAGTGTTTGCAGACTTACTGTCCATGTTCCTGAATATTCATGAACTTTGTCCGCCATTGCGTAGAGCAATATTCTGTGGCAAAGGTGATGTGAATTTCATACTGCAGATCTTTTGTTTCTAAGACTTTGCATATTCGACTGCGAAAATGCAAATATGAAAAAAAATATACTTAATTTGAAACCGCGGTGAAAAGACTTACAAAAAGGCGAGCTCAGTAAAGCTAAAGACAAACAGCCAAAAACAGCAAGCTGTAATTACTTTGACAAATAAACCAAAAGTATAACTAAATAAATATGAAGACAGCCATGGGTTATTGTGTAGTTCCTCATCGTCCTAATGATGAAGGCAGTACGCATGAACCCACCTTTTAGAATATTAGAAGTTGATACTTTAACCTAAAGCCTTCCTATTGCTACGTGGATAATCAAAAAAGTTATGAAATATGTGAACACCGTAACAATTCTGGCGCGTTCGGCAGAATTTTACCTTTCGCATTTAACGAGGTAACCAAAGCAATCATGTTAACCAAGGTAGTAACTTGGTGCTCAGTAACATATGCAGGTCACACAAAGTACCTGTTGTTGCTGTCAGATTTTAATCAAATACGTAACCTATCGCTAAATATTAGTAAAATTACCTCCAAAATCGCATTTCATGAAAAATCTAGTTGTTTCTTGCGTACAGGCAGGCAGACGGACGGACGAATGAACGGAGTATTTTAATACGCGCTGTGCAGGGATGCAAATTGGTCTAAAATGAGATATGACGCACGAACATTTTCTTAAGTGCTAGTCATTTTGAATCTTTACAGAACACTTGAAAACATTTCACATTCTTTATAAACAGATTGGGCAGGGACATATTCCGATGTCATGCCCATTACGAGCTCCTAACAAATTTTTAAATCTGTAGAACTAATAGCCTCTTCTTCAGCAACAATGTAACTGTCTGAATGAGGGACTTCCCCTCCACATCATCATCAATTTATCATGTCCACGTAACAAATCTTAAAATCGTGACGTCATTTAAAATGAGCCGATTAGTTTGATGACTGAAGAATAGAGGTGGCTGCTCTGCCTAGGAAGAAGTTAAAGGTAGAGGTGCTGATGTCTACATGAAACACAGACGTGCTTAATCACGCGTTTTGGAACATATTTCATGGCCGTGAAACCGTTACTACATACTCGATGCTAAAGCTCTCTAATAGCCGATCGATGTCAGACCAGTGGACCTCTGATGGAATAGGATTGTCCCATTAGCCTTAGAGCATGAATGGTGAGAGAACGCGAACGTCATGTCAGCACAGACGGATTAAGAAATTAATTTTAAAATGAGCTCGCGGTCATTAAATACAAATGCAATAGCAACCTTAACCTTAACCTTAATATGTACAAAATTCTACATAAGTGAGGACAAGTTATCAAGTGACAAAGTAACACGACTGAATTATTATTTGCCAATAACAGGCCTCCTGATTTTGAAAAATATATGTGACACATGAGAAAATATAAAAAAAAAACGCCATGAACATGAAGACAGAATGTTTTTCCGAAACGTTTATATCTACCTACAAGTCCACAAGGAGTTACTACCCAGAACACCAACCTCGGAAAGTTGAAATGATAAACAGAGAAGTCCCTACCGCTGCCAAGAATCAAACCCCTATTATCCAGTTCGTGGCCAGTCGCTTCACTGACTGAGCACATTAACTGGGCATACCAGTTACTGGATTGTAGTGTTCCAAGCTTTTACTCCATAACAAAAGCGTACTTTGCTCTAGCTCTGACTCAAAAATAACCCAATTACTTGAAAGTTTACAATTTCTAAAAGTTTCTTTGTTATCTATCAATTACGTTGGGAGTTAAAAATTAAATTACTAAATTCATGTTCACTTCTTTATTTTCCTAAGCGAAGAGAGAGAACAAATTTATGTATTTATTAACGATAATATAAAAAAGATGGCGCATGAATTATGTATGAACCCACTCTCGACTTCTGAAACCATAACTTTGGTGTTAACACGATTTCAGTAACCCGCCATTAACTAAAATATTCGATCATGTGACTGAGTTTTCTGCTCTCTCTCACACACAAAACCATACTATTCTTTTAACTTCCCTGCACAGTGAAAATGGAGAAACTTGGAAAGCGGATAACTTTGTTCTCAGCACTTCACATTTTCGTATTAATGTACACAGAATTTTATGAATAGACAGGAGCTGGGGAATATCGTTATTGCTTCTGCAAGGCTGTATTGTCTTACAAATCCATAGAAAATCACTGCTAACTGCTCCCAAACCGATCTCAAGTCTTGTTCATTACGAATTCTTGAACAAATTATAAGAAGCTGAGAGAATCGTAAATATACACTCATCTAAAAGTACAAAATATTCATTTCACCACTAACAAACTAATATGTGGGAATAATGACAAAGTTTTCCATTAAACCTTGTAAAGTGACACTCTTTTAATTGATACGTTTTTGTTTCGTAACGTGAATTGAGCATCGTGATAAGGCACGAAACTGCATAAAAACATCCTGCATTTCGGTACTTAACTTCGTAAGACGTAGAGTAAAATTTCTCGTTGTGTGTGGGTGGAATGGAGGTTCGTGATTACATTCATGCTCCGGCAGATTTATCCCCTGGGAAAGAGCATCCGGAAGCTACGGGCTAGAAGATTGGCTGTAGACGCAGAACAGGTACGGCCACAACACAGCGGTGGTGACGTAATGCAATCATCCATTCAGAATCCAGCAGTTCTACTGACAACTACACCAGCTCATACTAAAAACGGTTTCTGACATATTTTCTTCAGCTTCTAACTGAATTAGTTAAAGGAAAGCTGAACAAAACGTAAATGTTGTTTCATACGAACAATACGTCTAAAAAAAATAACAATATTAATTAAGACGGTTGTCTTCTGGGTTCTAGCACCGCGTAGTCTGGCAGAAGTATGCCAACGAATCAGAGGTCCCTGCTGCTTTCATCTTCATCGTCAGACTACATGATACTACAACCCAGAAGAATGCCATCTTCGTATTCACCGCCGTGAAAACCTCAAATTTTACTTAATATTAAAGAATGCTGGTATGAAGGTTGTGATAGTCATGTAATGAGTAGCTTTATAACTTTACTCTTTACCTAAAATGACTAGGGGGTATGTTATTTAGCTCAGATTTCTCTATATAACCATCTTAATAATTCCATACGAAGAGTGCACATTGAGTAGTTACCGCCAAGTAATTTTCTCCGTTATCTTTTTACTTAATTCCCGGCTCAATGAAATTAAATTGCTCAAACAACAGTGGTTCAACTAACAATCCGAACATGCAAGAAGTCTCATTCCCGAAATAAATGACGATTCATTTGTCTTTATGATTCTAACGCACGAGGTAAGAGGCGTTATGTGCATGAAAGAGACAGATACAAATAAAACAATCAAATGTGAAAACAAGAAGACTGGAACCTCACTAATGGTCGGAGGACGTCTATACAAACATTCTGGAGACATGATAAATCATCACAAGCCAGCACAAAGTATTGGCTTGCAGTTCCATCTATAGGGGTGGCCAGATACCATTCGTAGAGCCCATCTTTTGACAAGGAACAAAGGATAATACTTCTAAATCGTTGTTCACATAGTACAGTATAATCAAACTGGAAAGTATTCAGCTACAAAGACATCAATGTTTGAAATGAGTTATGCGTGACTTTATAATTTAATTACGTAAAATGTGCAAAGAAATAATGAAAGAACGATGCAAGCAGATAAAAAGCTATGAATTTAATCTTGCGCTGTTTGTACTTTTAACAATTATAAATGTATTTTACAGTATACAAACAGCAAGATAAGAAAAAAAGTTGTTTTCTTCGGAGTTCCATCAGAGTGGCAAACTATTTATTCACAACTCACTAATAAATATGAAGTAGGCGCAATTAATAAAGACAGAAACCAACGAAAAATAAGAATATGTAAAGTAAACTACTTGTCAGGGTACAACCAGTCCATGTTGAATTAGAGCATGCATCTTGGGTCATTTATATATTCAGCATATCAGCAAGAGTACCAACTGCCAGATATTGCCACCAGAATATGGTTGTAGGCGTATATACTACAAGAGGATAAGATGAGTAACTACATTAACATGTCGAGAAGATTCTACAGGACTACGAACCCTCTGACCGTACAGCATACATTTTAATATGTTACATATTTATATGCATATTTAAAAACGCTAGATATTCAGTAATACAGTTATAGGTGCCATGATGAAAATTGTTAGCGTTATGGCCACCTGGCACCGGACTTATGCAGGCCTGATGATAGAGATAAAGCTTTTTAAACACACTGTACTGTATTGTACACATACTATTTATTTCTATAATTACGAGAAATTTAAGACAGAAGCTGTCATATTTTAAACAGTTATCACTCCTTGGTTTTATAGAATGTAGGCTATGAGTCACAAATCAAAACTACTTATCCTCACTTTGCGAGTCACTTGTCACCCAGGCTGGTATCCATATTTCTCGACACTGAAACGTCTCGATAAAGACATTCCAGCTAATTGCAGTTATTCCACCGTCGTTAATCAGACCAAAATATGTGACAAAGTGACAGAAGTGTTCGTAAATACTTCAAAGGATAAAATATTTAAGAGTTGCAACAAAAGTTATACCGTTAACAGAATTACTTTATAAACGGACACGTTCGCATGTGTGTCAACTTACATGAATAATATACAACTGTCTTTATTAAAACTTTAATTACTGTACTTATAATAAGGGAAGTGAAGTGGCGACTATAAGAAAACTAGAAATATTGTGAATAGAATCTCGTTCGTCCATCTCGTACTGGTCGTGCTACCTGTAAGTACGTGTTAATCAATCATTCGTAATCCACTAATTAATTCCGTAAATAAATTCCGGTTTAATTTCGAAGCTGTCTTCTCACGCACTACCGGTGAACGTGTGAGATAGGCGGAGCATACAGCATGCGGGAAAATTAATTAACGCAAAAACTTAATTCCAAATTTCGTATGAAGTGAACTCTTAGGAGGAAAGTTAATTTAAGGGAAAGAACATGTAAAATGGAATAAAGTGGATTCGGAGTAGGAAGCAGTGGACGAATTTCGTGAACGCTGTAAAAAAAAACATCTAGTTCCAACGGCAAGAAATTTGATGATAAAAATACTACCAACTGTTGAACTACGACCCTATATCTAAGGTTAATATTTTTATGCAAGCACATGAAAACTTTATGCGAATCAGGAGGAAAATTTTTAATCGAGTTATGGGACACTGTAATAGAAGGCACCATCTACTCTTATATTTACTGGCCCTGGAATTTCGAAATAACATTCATCAGATGAAAGATGAGTCGACAAAGACTATAACACACTGCAACAGACAAGAGAAATTAAGACTCCGTATGAGGACAGGGGCAAAGAAAGAAAACTTGAAGGGGGAGGGGGGACCACATATTTCGTACCTCATTCAACGAGGCACACCAACAGATGCAAATAAATCAGCTGATATGCCTTCAAAAGACTTCAAAGACCATAAGAAAGACACACTCTGTAGACAATGAGATGAATAGACGAAAGAACTTTTTTTTACTGAAGAAAGCAATCTGAGTGCAGGGGTGCACAATAATTTTTACTCGGAGGCCGGACGTCTTTCAAAATTTCCAGGGAACAGAAAGCCTTGTAGCATAATAAGTTTAACTATTTGCACAGACTAAATGCCTCTTATAGATATTTTCAAAAAGACACGCACAAGCTTGTTAATTCTTTTAGAAGATGGTATTATAAAATCAAATGTTTCCGTCTCGTTGTTAGCACACTTTGTATTCTGTCCGTCCCAGGTTCAAATATTGGCCCGAAGACCGGCTATTCTATGAATGTTAGTTTTTTTCAGTTCCTCCAAGTACATTCCAGGATATTGCCTTAAAATAGCCCACGACCGCTTCCTTTCATAACCTTTTCAATTCAGCTTTCAGTCGTCCTACCATTAGACGCTATACAAATGTGAGTGTAATAAATGAACAAAGTAAATTTGTGTACGGAAGACCACAAGTCTCTCAGTTCCATTTACATCTCGAGTTAATATATATATTATTCAATCTGTAAATTTTTAGGTACGGGACGAAAGACAAGCTGTTCTTTATTACGTGGTAGCAACCACTTCTAGACTTAATTCTGCCCTTAAATTTGAATTCCTCACTGTCGTTCCCAATAAACCTGTAAGATATGAGTCGCATGTGGAAATTTAAGTTACATTCTCTAACGAAATCCTACGAAGTTATTCAGAAGTTGGAGGAAACATTTTTGTATTATCATTAAAGAAGTTCATTTATTTTTATATCACAGTTCTGTTGCTTGCAAATTAGCAGGCGTTTCAAATTTCTGATTTAACATAATCTACAAAGAAAGCCTCAAATAAGATATTCTTGTTTAGAAAATTACAGGCTGCGAATATTTATTGCTTCTAAAATAAAAGTTTTGAATATGCTTCCTAAGAAACCTACAATCTTAATTTAGAGATGTGCACGCCGGTTCAATTAAAAGTTTAAATTGCATAAATTATGTGATGGTAAAGCGACAAAACGTAGCAAACTGTATATAATTATGAGTAAATTTATTTCAAATTAATTAGGGTGAGAAATAATTTTTGTAATAGGGAAAAGCCGAGATCAAAACACTGTCTGAAAGAGAATTAGCGAGTAAGTCTTTACATCTATGCTCAAGAAGTACTGCATAAAACAATGGCCTTCCTGAAGCCAATTTATCTGGTGTTTGATAAAGTCAATGAAAGATACGTGACTCGCATTCTGTGAACATTTAATGCTAATTTACGACTTCTCAAAAGAGATCTGCGGTTTTCACGAAGACAAAGGTGTATATTGTGGTCTTCTGAATTGTGACGCTGTGTAATTCTGTAGGTTGTTACGAACGTTTCGGAGAACCATATCGTTTACCTTGAAGATGAAAATGATAATTTCCTGCGAAATGTTAAGAAACGACATCACTCCATTGTGTCACAATCCAGAAGAATAAACATAATAATCTTTCTCCTCAGTTATTATGAAACAATTCAAATACATAATTGGTTTTTAAGGCAGAATCAACATGGAAAGGGTTAAGGTCGCATTGCATTCTCGAGCATTTACAACTCTTCGATTTAAGTTAAATTACGTGTTACTAAATTTTCATTGGTAATTCAGTCAGTAATTAAGATGGCAATTCAAGGCGTTTTTTCCCCACTGAATTGACTGTTAAATACTTGTTTGCGGAAACTGAGCAAAGGAACGAATAACGTCAGACAGAATAAGCGACACAGCAGGAGAGATACGAAGCGAGTACTTCCAGAACTATAAGCACAATTACTGACCACTACAACAGGACGATAGGTAAGGCAGTTCCTTAGCATGTGCCGTGTAGAGCTCCAGCTGAGTAAACCAGTCCTCGAAACGAGGACCTCTGAAATGCGTTCCAAACACCTCCATGCAGGTAAGTAACCTCAAATGAAATTCACATTAGTCATGCATTAGAGACCATTAGTGGCGGGGAGTTCAAGAAACAGGAACGGCTCAAGAAGAGGGCGTTAGTGAGGAAGTTGATTGAATGCCTTTCATGTTCTGTTGTCACCTGTGAATGCATTAATAAGATAAGCAAGCGATTACAATGCCACTTATAGGAGGGATCTGAGTGGAACAAGTTGAGACCGGTAAGCCTACATTAAGCTGTCTGTTCCACTTGTCACCGTGGGTCAGCGCGATAACTCCCTGCATCAGACAAGAAGGATTACAGCATAATGGATTGTGATCCGACGTCTGAGCTCGGAGTGCTTACTCACTTCATATATATTCGTACAATTACATACAGCAACAAAACGCTTTCCTGACAAACGTACAGGCATTTTGTAGGATGCACCTAAGAGCCCGAATCTCTCAAACACAGATTAAATTATTTTTCCACCTGTTTTGGACGCGCACTAAACATGGCGCCTCTCAGGGAAAATCACAATCAGAGTTGCCAGAAAATAAAGTGATACAAAAAATATTTGGGGCTACGAGGGATAAATAAATGGGAAATTAGGACCAGCCTCTTATTCAATGAGTAACAGAGAATAATTTCCTCCCGCAAGTGAACCGACATATAGGCTGAGATTAAGAGATTGTAAAGAAACCTCAACTCTCTAAAGGCTTGTGAAAATTACTGATACAATATGAGAATATGTTGTTATCTCCACCGTTACTATTAACATCAAGCTAGAAACTTATAAAACTGAAAACCAGTCACCTGAAGACAGCAGTCGAGCTAACTCCCGAAACGATTACCAAATACATCTCAATTAACAATGACCAACATTGTATTCCTTTCGCCCTCTGAAGCCGAATTTTCAACTGACCTACTTAAATTAACGATCGGTCAACTGGACTCTTTTCTACGTGAATCCTCAAACTGAGACTTAGCTGTGCTTTGACTATGGGAACGGTTATGAAAATGTTATGAAAGAACATTCTAGCCACGAAAAAGAAACTGTAACCTTATACAGAATGGGAATACCTTCTCGTATAAACAACTGCAATTTAAAAACAAAAATAAAAATTCCAACCTACTGCATGTACAAGGAAATAAGGAAAATTATACAGGTGTAAAGTCAATTTCAACGAAGAATTCTGCAAGTAAAGGGCTTACCGTTAGACCACCACCTGCATGATAAGCATACACACAAAGCTGCTCAAGCAATATGCATCTACGGAACTCAGAAAGTAAAGTTTGGAGAATGAATTACCATGCAAATGACTTTGTACCTCGTTCAAAGCCGCGTTTAAAGGCGGTAGGGGTGACGAGTTCAAGCCCTCCCCGAAAGAAGTTTTCGGTGGGATGAAAGTATATGTATTAGTCAAAATTTATGTCTATAAAGTCCAAGAAATCACACACAATCCCTGTTATAAACATTATCTGGTCATACAAGCTTAAACAGTTAGTATGTTAGCCTACCATTGTATTAATATTTAAGAGACGAGCAAGCAGGCAGACCTCGGGAAGCAACTAACGTAGCTGTAAGCTGAGAAGGCCTACGTCATGGTGCTCAGCCAAGCGTCAATCGACGACCGCTAATGGCAGGCGATGAAGGCACTCGACTGAATAAAGGACAGTTTAATTGTGCTCCTGAGAAGACAAAGTGCGAACATCCTTCCTCATGGGAAACTTCGAAAGCCTGTGACAACATGAATTCAAGGATATTAACCTAAGGGCTAACAGTCAACCTATTAAGACGGAAATTTTCATTTCCGGTTGCGTACGTTCGTGTTGATAGGTCATCTTTACAGAAAGAAAGAGGAAGAATTCAGCCCACACCATAATTATCTAAGATACATTTAAAGAACCTTCCTATCTAAGCCTATGTCTTCCAAGTGGTCTCTTTTTTTTTTAGGTTTTCCAACGAAAATTTTGTATGCATTTATCTACTATACCTCTCCTTCTTGATTCGATCATCCATATCAGGTGCAGAAAAGTATCTTCACGTGTGTAGTCAGTTACTTTACCGACTGCGCTATTCCAGTGCTTCTACGGAGTTAATTACATGATTTATCGTTTCTTATCCTCCTTCTTTTTGGTGTGGGCCATTGTTAGCTTTAAGAAAATTTCGTGTGTGAGTCATTTCACGGCGGTCACTGCCGTTATTTGTGGGCCAAACAATCGTTTCGGAAGCTACGAGTTTTTTTTTTCTTAATCACTGAAGCCACAATGTTATAGTGCTCTACTCTCATGCTGCGTTCTTACGTAATAAACCAAAATGGCGGC
>NW_019060210.1:907021-919751 GCF_000696155.1 Zootermopsis nevadensis
TGTATCAGTCGGTGATTTAGGAAGCAGCTAGCCTCTATTAAGGTTGGTCTCCCTGGAGGCAGTGGTCCGTGAAATGACCAAGTTTGTTGAACACCGACTGCGCAGCGTGGAGGCAACAATCCATGGGAAGTCGTAAAAACGAAACAAAGACGTCAGAATTTTTTCCACCCTTCCATCCTTTATTAAAGCACGAAGACGAAGACAATTATGGGATAGAAAAATCTAATTGTCAAAAAATCTAACAAAAATAAGATGAAAAGTATTATTATTATTATTATTATCATCATTATTGTTGTTGTTGTTGTTGTTGTTGTTGTGCTCTCTTCTCTCGTAATTTGTTCAGTTAAGCTTAAACTCAAAATGTAAAATCTAACCCAAAGAAGAGCTACCTCGAGGTAATGTAATTATTTCCTCAAATGACTCCAATGTACAGCACATTCTTTCAATGTTTGATGGTTATTCAGGTAATCGAGAAACGCCTTGTTACGGAACCAAAGATTCCCCATCGACTGCATAGATGCACTCATCTGGCCCAAACGCCATGACAATCCAACCGAATAAATATATTCAAAACCTAGTTTTTAAATAAATTTTTTAAAAATACCGTCCCACACACACACAGGTTTCAGAACTTCTGACTCACGTTTTTGTCACGCATTTCTAATATTCTCATGCGTGCTACATATTCCACCCATGCAAACATTGTTTTTTATATTACCATGCTCATGACATAAAGTGAAGAGTTCAAAGTGTGAACCTATTCGCACCCAATTATCTCCGCTCCCTTGTTCCATCTTCCCTTTCAGGGACTAATATTATTATAAGCACTTTGCTCGTGCACTGTCAGGTTCTTGGTCTCCTAAGGTGAGAGACCTAATTTCACACGTATTAGGAATAGATAGGCCCGCGGCCTAAAAATGCTTTTTCAAGAGGAAATCTTTAAGCAAAATTTCCTTTGCTTCTTATTTTTGCATTTTAAAAATTTAACGTCTTTTCCGTCAGCCCAGTCATCCTCAGTTAAGACAGTTCGACTATTCTTTCGGCTCTTTTTCTTTTCGAAAGTACAATGTAGAAAAAATTAAGAATTGGAAAGAGCACGTCGAAAGGAGCAAGATGAGAGGCTACCAAACTCAGCATTTAAAAACCAACCAGTCGGAAAACGAAATACAGGTCGTCCCAAGAAAATATGGAAAGGCCAGTTCTTGGAAGAGACTTGAAGAAACACGGGCTTAAAAAGCATAATTAATTATACTTCAAGAAGAAAAGTAAATAAACACTTAATCCTGAAATAAAACCACGTGCGCAAAACACGGTTCCAGGGACGATCCGTATGAGATGTGTGAGACTAAGTTCTAAAGGAAATATAACTTTAATTAAGAGACATTTCGTATAAATCGAAAAACAAAATGGATTTTTGAGCGAAGTGCAAATTCTCTTAGATTTCACTATGATAATTCTACATGTTCTAGCAGTGAGTCACTGACCTCAAAATGCCAGGAATTTTCATTTAAGCCTTTTCCGATATTCTGAAAAGTGATCAAAATATAGTTACCTAAAATATATGTAGACCTTCGAGTAGAGCAGTGCAGTGCGGCTCAACTGCAAAACTACATATAAAATACTTAACTAGCTATCAATAACAACTTTTATAAAAATAGTTTTATTCTTCCAGCTGCTATCTGCAACCCATTATACCCCATAAAAATTCTGTATTCTCAGCTATTTGAGTGAGAAATAATTAATCTCGTGTAAAATGTAATTCTGAAGATGGTAGATCTGTAAAGCTACATAAAAACTACGCATACGTAATTAAAACGAGAACAGGATAATATTCCCTTTATAGGTCTACCTCCAATAAAATTAGCTATGCCTAATTTGTAACATTGAAGCCGATACTTCAAGTTATTATAACTGTAGCTACAGTTTGGAAGAATGAGGGACTGAGAAGAACAGTCTTGGAATTTCCATCTGTGTTTATTATTTTACATTCAACTGAAAGCAAAGTCACGAAGAGTATAAAATATTTGATGATTCAGCGGATGGCGAGTAGAAATGCAATTTTTATAATCTACATTCAGAACGAAGTCGGTTCTGGTCATTTCCATACAAGTCGCTCGCCTAATTAACATTTTCTTACACCAATACAACAGTTTGAAAAATTTAAACTTACAATGATTCGTTAAATGTTTAGCTGCACAACTGCGAGGACACAAGAGAGATACAGGAGGTCTATGCAGTGTCGCAAACGTTTCCAATTATTTATGCGCGGTTCGTAACAATCCCGGAACGCCCAATGGATTGATCCTTTTATCCGATCTACATGCTCCACCCATCGTCACGACGTTAATGACGTTAAAGGAAGAGAAATGACGTGGTTCCTCGTTATGCAGTTTCCACGATTCTCCACTCGCTTAACGCGCCTTTTATCGGAACAGTTCCGTTTGCAATTTTCCAAATTCATGAATACAACGCCCGAGTGGTTAACCAGTAACCGGTTAACACACACTTTTCTTCAAGAGATTCTAATTTTTACCCACTGAAAATATCGCAGTCACACATTTGATGTGATGCAGTTAGGCTGACATCAACGTGAACATTCCGACTGTCTCCGTGACCGGCAAAGGGAACGGAATTCTGCATCATTAAAACAGACGAGAGTATCACCTTCCTACTGGGCTCGACCATCAAGCACTTCACTGGACCGCTTTCTTTTTTTCAAGTCCACAGCAAACAGCAGCCTTCATCTTCTCCATCACCTTGCCTCGTTTCAACAACAACCGGGCCCCAGTGGCGGAACGCGCCGACACTTAGCCACCGATACGATATTAATCAAACTTACCAATTAACTGGTCAATCTCCTTATCATACTAACATTCCCGAGCAGGTTGATGTAGCAGTAACACTCTTAAACTTCTATTCGGTTTGTATTTCGATCAGGTTAATGGATTTTCTTCGTATATTTCAGGTAAATATCATAATATACCTTGTAAATACAACAACCACATTCTATAAATCCTTACTCACTCTCCATTCATAACTATCCCACAAGATAAAAGGCTGTAGATGAAACGTCATCAAATAAGATGACTGTTTTCTGAATTGTAGCGCCGTGTAGCCTTGTAGAAATTTACCGACGTTTCAGAGGTCCTTGCAGCCTCCATCATCAATCAGGGCGACAATAATAAACGGCGCTACAACCCTGAAGACACCACAAGACAATCTCAGATAATCGGATAATAACCTAATTAGTGTTCCAGACGAGTCGTGTACAAGAATTTCTACGGTGCCTGCAGAACATTAAAATAAGCAGTGATTGCTTCTTCCCACATCTTACAAATTATTAACCAGTCAAGTGTTGACTGCTGACAACATGAAATCTGTCTTTCGTAACTCTACCTTCCAGTTAATCTTATATCTGAGCCATCCAAAGCGACGATAGGTTCAGTTAAAAAAAAACCTTCTTATGACGGGGTGAAGGGGCAAACAGATGTGAACCTTTAAAAAGCTTGTCCCTTATGAGGAAAAGGACGTATTTAGTAAACGCGGAATTCTTACTACGTACGCCACTGAGTTTTCTTATGCAGTGAAAGAAAAAGTGAGTATGAAGTGGCATCGTGTGGCTACATGACTGGCGGATGAGCAAGATTCTTCCATATTTACGAGTGGTTTCGAGCATCACTCACCACTGGACAAAGTCTAATTTATCAAGTACATGATTCGGAAAGTGATCTATCCACAAAGCACGTCAGACATGGAGCTAGCTGCCTAGTTGACACCGAAATCCTGATTAACATTTCATGGGGATTAACGGCTCTCAGAGCAGCACCGTCATATGAAATCGCCATTTTGTAACGAGTTGAAACGCTGGAGCGCTCCAAGGATGATTTGCCAAGCTAGAAAGATCTGCTCCTCTGATTGTCGGTCCTACCTCCCTGTTCAAGGCCAATTTTTAACGCGTTAGACGTTCTGAAATTAATCCAACCCACACGCAACTGCATTTTTTGTACACAGTAATCTAAAATGTCGATTGTGCTTTCTTGGGTTGTGAAGTCATGTGATCTTAAATCTTCATCTTGCATTTGGCGATACGTTTCTCCGAAACGTCGGTAACCATCTACGAATCCACACAACGTCACACCTCCAGAATACCACATGTGAAATGTACAACGCCATTAGTAACTCAGATCGCACAGTTTCTACAATCTTTTTAGTTGCATGATATAGTCATCTTACACTTCGACTTAGCAACTCTTGACAGTAAAAAGCATATTTGAAGATCTTCATTGTGTAGGCCAAATCTTTATTTAAACTAGGGAATAAACAATTCATTTTGGACACACAGTTCTCCTTCAAAACTAAAAAATTAAAATCTAAACCGATGAACTGGAAAAAATGGTGGGTCACTTAATTAATGTATGTGCAGTGTAACAACTGCACACCTCTCATCAGGCAGTCGACAAAGGATGAGAGGACAGCTATCTAAAGCCCGCTTACAAAGTCGTGCCTCGTGTTTCTCAAGCAACAGACCACAAACTCTCCTGCAAGCACAACGTAAGCAACCCCCCTCCCCAACCTTTCAGATCCTTCAAGGTATACCAATTAACTCTGAGCGAAGTGCACCCCGTTACCATATCAGGAACGTTAATTAAGTAATTATACCATCTGCAGCTCTTCAGACGTACAGACCACAACCAAGTTAAGTGAAGTCATCTTACAAGTCATAATTAAAAACTATGTATTTTGTATGTGAATTCTCATTCAGCGCCCGTTGGTAAAACGAAAATCTCTCAACTTTTATAAAAGTTGAGATGTTCACTGAAAAGCACAAAGAATCAAATTAAAATAATCTATGTGTACGTACGGACACGTATGCATACATAGGCATATATAATAGACATACATGCCCACAGGCATGCATACACACACGTACCGACATACAACATTACAATACTACCCGATTTGGCATGTTGTGAAATACTCAACTATGAGTACTTCCAGAAAGCCGCCAATTGGCGTTGAGAAACTCTGAAAAATAACTCGCACTTCTTGAAATACACCGCACATCTGCTCAAAAACCAGCCTTGCAACTTCAAAATGTTGAAAGGTATAAATGATAATGCATTTTCCTTAAGAGTGTTTATCCATTGAGGAAATATGGCATCTCATCATGGACGATACTGTTCGGTTCCTGTCTTCATGTCTAATGTTAAGAGGTTACTGTACAGACTGTCCATCATTAAGAACATGTCCGACAAAATTTCTTGATAAAAATTAATACTTACTCAGCCGCTCAAGAAATTCCCTGTTTCCATCGAACCCTAAATATCGTCACCGTAGTCACAAAAATTAAGCACGTGGCCTTAAATCTATACCATTTCAAACCACCTGGAGAGGGGTTGAGGACGGGGAGAGATAGCGCATATATGCACAGGTCATGCGAATTCAACGAAAAAAATGTTTGAGGCACAAAATAGTCATAACAAACGCCAGACTAGAGGCTGAATACTTAGAACTTTCGCATTGTACCCTCAAAGTCCTGGGCTTGACTCTTGATACAAGACCCTTTACCCTGATAGAAACAAACTCTGGGGCAGTGCCTACCTCCGACATTTTGAATCGTCAGAATCTTGGGTAATCTGACAACGCTGCTTCAACCGCAGACGTTCGGCCTATGAAGCGTCGAATGAGGTGGAAAGATGATTATGAATGTTAATTAAGTTATGATTTGGAGCTAGGTGGCCACAGTTTGCTTCAACGTAGGTACCAACTTTGTATTCGCCTGGAAGTGTCTTATAAACGAGGACGTATAAAACTATCATCACTTTGCATTTTCCTAGCTACAAGAGGATGCGTTTTGCTGTATTTCTCAGATGTGAGATAGAAATTTGGGCACGCTTTTGCATTGTATGGTACACGGTAACTGCAGTTAAAAGTTTTATTCACAGAACTGTGCCTTTAAAGCAGTAAGTCTCGAATTAATCGTAAGCATAACAGCGTTTGCTCTGCGCAGGACAAAGAAGCCCCTGCCTGCACTTGACCGGCAAAGGCTGCCGACTACAACAAGATGTTTTAAGCCTTCGAAATGTGGTTCCGAGAACACTAATTTCTGACTGAGAAATCAAATTACAGACTTCTTGGAAGAAAAACTTTCACAAAGAAATTCTTTACAGCTACACACTACTTTTCGATTCTCCTGCCAAATTCAACAAATGACTAAGTGGTAATAGAGACGTAACCAAAACACAAAGTAAAACATCTGAAGCAAACAGAACCTCCTTTCTGTTTTAAGCCTTTGTTTTGAATTGCATGAATTACATTATGAAATCGGCGATAAGGCTGATACTTTTCTCATCACTTCCACAAAGTTTATAAGGTACTGTATGTAATACGTCACAAATGTTGCATTAAATTAGTATTTTCTACTTTAAATTGTGTTTTTAGTTGGCATTCTAATTCATATTTCTTAATTTTGTAGACCGTTTGGTGACACCCAGTAACAATGTAAGAAATACAATTCTGTAATTGCTACCCCAGCTGAGCACAGCCCACGTGTTTTCCAAATGCGGTCTTTACTACTTGGACACCCATTGGCATTGATGATAACTTATTTCAGATACAAATCCATTGTTACGAGACTAGTCTCACTACAGGAAGGCCTCTACTGCGCAGAGTAACAGACAATTTTCCTATATATATATATATATATATATGATGAGATGGCTGTTTTGAAATAATCCATGAAACTTTCTTCTTCATATCTGTTTGATTACTTATTCATTTGTGTTTTGTTTAATGATTCTGCCAGTAGCCAAGACTGCGTAACATCAGATGACATAATGATAAATGAATAGGTGTTTGGAAAGGATTTGGAAGTTGTCTTGTCCTGATTTAAGGTACTGTCTTGGCATTTATTCACTATGTCAAAATATATTTTTCGAAACGACAGGCTGAATTTCATGTCGAGTTACATGTAGAGTAGCGGTAATATATTAGAGAAATGTGAAACAAAATCAAGGTCAAACCAGAAGATTTTTGAAATTATTCTCAATATCGAATTTAGCAAATAAATTATGTGGGCGGGGGGGTCGGGCGGACAAACACAGCTTTTAGGCAACATGGATCCACTTGCTAAAATCTGTGAGAAGAACACATAAATACAGAAATACGGATTTAGGTGATTTTTACTTTCATTTAACAAGCACGTGAAACTGAATTAGCCATGAAGAAAGACAACGTGTGTCTGTCATATGCGCACATTTTTCATTTTGTAGGACAACATTCAACGTTAAGGTTCATGGAATATCTTACACGTGCTGGTCGTAATGTACAGCTCCATGGCGTAAACACTTCACAGTGACACTAAAATATCCCGCCAATAAATCACGTTTGAGAGAATGCTATTCATTACTAGATGCCCAATATTATGCTGTCCCACGGACGTAGGAAGACAGCTTGTCTGTACTCCATCAACGAACATCTGAACTATGTTCACAATCTTGCATTAAACACCAGAACAAGGAGACTGAAAGCATAACTTATGTTAAAAATCCTACACCAAAACCAGCACAGGCAACATATCATCGCTGCATGCACTAAATGAATCATCTTTAATCACACTATTTTACTTACAAACCACAACTAGCAAAAAAGTGAACAGATTCATACATGCGTTATATTAATAGTTTTTAATTAAACCCCAATACCTACATAATATACAAACAAAAACCTTCCATATATATTACATCATGTCTTGCATTGAACTCCACACTTCAACGTCTACATAACACGCAAATGAAATGAACTTCGCATGTTCTGCTTTCCCAGTCTTGAATCAAAATAATCGAGTTTCCATGACAGCAAAACTTTCACAATTACCGTAATAAAACATAAGTCAGGAGCACAGGGCCAATGACATAGGAAATTAAGTAATTATGATTTATAAAGCACCTCAGTTACAACTAGGTAACCATGATGTCTTATTAAAACACACATTCAGTTCACTTAATTATTTTAATTGTAAGAAACGTCTAATTTTTTGTTCTGTTGCCATGGAAACGAATAGAAAGAAAACACCGGTTGGGCATCATTACGATAGGTTATTACGAGACAAAGTAAGAGAGGAGATGAATGAGAGGAGAAAAGAGAGGAAGAGAGAGGATAAAACATAGAGGAGTAGGTGGAAAGGGAGTAGAGAGGATAAGAGATGAGACGAGAAGATTTGAGAGGAAAACGGAGAGAGGAGAGGCAAAGGAAGGAGGAAAGTGAATAAGACAGGAGGTGAGAAGAAATGAGAGAATTGAGGAGAGGTGAAGAGAGAAAAATACAGAAGAGAAGATAAGATATGAAAATACAATACAACAGCGAAGAGAATAGAAGAGAGGTGTGGAGATGAGACGAGAGAGAGTACAAGAGAAGAGCGGAGGTGATAAACGTCGAGACAAGAGAAGAAAAGAGAACGCCCTGTATAAATTTTCCAGCACAAGGTACAAATAGCTGATATTTTGGAGTACCCTATCTTTCAAAGCGATAAGGTAGTAATACTTATAAATGACCCTAATACATCACTAAACATTGACCTCCCATTCCTAATAGCTCTTCACCTCAACGCAAAACTTGCAAGCAAGTTGTGGGAATTTTTAAACACGCAGTGACGTGCATCAAATGTTACCAAAGCAACGCACTGAAATACGGCAAGCCCAAGTCACGAAATGTTTTTCGAGTTTCTGAATACTAAGTACGTACAGACACACTGGACAGCCGACTCTTCTGTGCCTTTGTAATTTAATTGTGCAACAGAACAATATCGCATGAAAGCAAGGCTGGTGATACGTATAAAGAAAGCAGCAGTGACATATTATCACAGCTGGAAAATATTAACCGACCAGAGATGTACTACAGAAGATAGGGGGCAAGAATTTATACACAAAACAAGGATAAAAATATGGACCTGTACGAGGGAACTTGATCTGCTTTATACAAATACAGCCCGCTTCTATATTACAACACAGTGGCTGAAACGTACTGTCAGAGAGCGCTTGAAATAAGTTGTGTCATTACTTTACTACATTTATCATGCATTTCTTGCACGAAGCGTATAAAATGAATTCATAACTACTGAAACACGAATCTTGTGTGTTCCTGTATCTGACATTATATTCCATCCCAGAAAGCGCCAAGAGGAAATTGATTAAATTTCGTATTTGAGGGTTTAAATGAAGTACTCAGCAAATGTAATTTTGATTTCGAGCGGATCCTTAGATGGTACACCAGTCTCTGCTAGGTTCACAGAACATCCCAGAAGATGGTCCATGATCCGAGATATATTCGAACCAAACTCCCCAAGTACTGGGATCTAATGACCTGGTATCGCAGTCTGAAAACAATTTCATCTCCAACCAATTTTCTTTTCGCACCCAAGGCTACTAAGTTTTGCAAAATGAGAGTCCTGATATATAACATTTTGGTTTCTATTATTACTGACGCTGCAGCGCTAAATTTTCCATGACTTCGGAAAGCGTTATTTTGGATCGCGGTCCAGTGATACATTCACACACCCCTCCTCTGCAGGTTAAATGTTACTGAAGACTTCAACCGGACTTCAAAATTTACTTTTCAACGCCAGAGGTAATGCAGGTTAAACGGGAGGGGTAAAAAAAGACACGCACCTACAGCTGGTAATCAGACGTTTACCCTTCAAAGCCAAAGCTCGTCTACATAATATTTAAAAAATGAGTCCGTACCTCAAACAAAACAATTTTCCCCTTACAAAAATCAACTGGTTAACGCCGTTTAATAAATAATCCCTGTTTATACTAAGAATTATACGAAACTCATAAACAGGCTGTGGAGTTGCTGATGGGTAAAGCAGACTGTACAATATGCTGAGTTTCAAAAGGTTAAATAAACGATTAACTTAAAATAAGAGAGGAAATAAATCAGGGTGGAAAGAATAGAATATACTAAAGACGTTTATGTTGTTATTACAGCTGGGAAAGTTCGGTCATTACGACCAGTTACTGGTTTGACGGCCGAGGATCTATTACGGGCAGTAGCAGGGATTTTTCCTGTCGCCACAAGATCCATATCCACATAAACTCCGAGGTCCTCCCAGCTCCGTAACCAATGGGTACAGGGTTATTTCTCTGATGATAAAGCAGCCAGAGCGTGAAACTAGTTCCTTGGTCTGTAACAACTTGGACTTAAGTTACATTCCCTAACACTTTTGCATAAAGTGACGCTTGAGGGCAGGGGCAAAATTCTACTGTTTAATTGAATAAAACCGCCCATAAAAATAATTCTAAAAATAAAGAATCAACGGAAAATGAGGACGAAACAGAAAGAAAGAAAAGTTTGAAATAAAAAACAACAACGAAAAGACGAAAGAAGGTAAAGAATAAGTTGCATCAGACCACTTGAGGGAAGGCGGTCCAGTTCCGTGTGTGCTCACACGTTCTTTCACCGTTCTGCTCAAGTTAATGACAATAAATGACCAGTAATTGAAGAGAAGCGATAAGCAATACATGAAACAAATGACAGACCTTCATCTCTAATGTATTTTTAACGTGTTGAATCAGCTCACCACAGTTACCAGAAAAACAAGTAGCCAATTAAAACGTGTGGTCGGTTTTGTAGTTTAATTCGTGTGAAGAGTGTGCATAACCTGGTCCGCAGTCAACCAACTATCCGCGACATATGGGCAAGGATAAATGTTACCGAGTGAGGATAAAGATGGACTTAGCGCTGCACGTAACACCACATCATGAAGACAACTACAGGAGCTGGGGAAACTCCAGAAGTTGGACATCTGTTTCAATTCCTGTACCATTTAAACTTTATCTAACAGTTTAAAATAATAATTTAACTATCTTTCTAACAACAGAATACGAAGAGTCTAACACTTGTAATAACAACGTCCACCATTGGGCACGATAGTAAGTCATATATCAATCTAGTCCAAATTCTCACAATCTATTTCATAAATACCCAATTCAATATTATTCTTCCATATCCTTCTCAGTCCTCCTAGTGGCCATTTCCATTTCCATAATTCTGTACGCAACTCTTACGCCCCGAATTCGAGTTACAGGTTCAGTCCATCTTTAAAAGCTTCCATATTACTGCCCTACCAATGCCATACGAGCTGTACAACTCAAGAAATACTTATGTAATAATCGATAACCGCAGTTTATATCTGTCTTTGGTCCAACTGTTTTCATGGGAACTGTTCTCAAACACAATCATACAAAACAAGGTGTTAAATTTATGTTTTACAATGATTAGCCCACAACTGTGCAAGCCTAGTTCGCTCTTAAATATGTAGCATAATAATCTGTAAATCTCAAAATGGACCAAAAAACTAATCTCGTTCACAAATTATAGTTACGATTGCTTAAATGAAACTTTACATTTACTTTCACGAGATCAGAGTTTATAAATTCGTGAAGACGAGCTGAATGCCTGACTACGAGTCATTCCAGTCTGTTCCTTGTAGACGCCCGTAACAAAGCAAATTTTACTTTAAATCACTTTGTGTGCATCCATAACGAACCGGCTATTGGTCTGGAATTAAATCACATTCATGTTTTATGTAGTACACATTACAAACATACAAATTGCTTATGCAAGATTCAACAGGACAAGATCGTAGTTTGTGCATTCTGTTCAGCTTCAGTAAGTTTCCGGATCTGAAACGCTGTCTGGCTGGGTTCCAGTCGTGCCAAAAACCTGCCCTACCCTCAACACATAAATCACGAGATTTCCAATCAGATCTGATTTTGGCAAATCGAGCAACTGGGATTCTTTAAAGAGGTACGAGGCCAGTCAAACCACATGATCGCCCACGAAATTACATGTATGATATTCTTTCTTAAGGTTAGAGTATCCGAGCCAACAGCGTACGTTGTCAGCATGTCCTGTAAAGTAAGTAGATATCACTCTACAATGTTGCTGCAATCTCACTACCGCCCCGGATGACCGAATAGGAAAGGGTGCAACTACGCACAGAGGAAAACCCATTCTCCGGTGTCATAGCAAAATATCATCCCTGTATGTGCAGAAAATGGCGGGGGATAATATTTTTTAAACTGTTAGTAGTTTCGGTGATACAGCTATAAGTCACTCTCCAGGAGGTGACCTCTTGAACCTAGGACTAACCTCCCTATTTCAGGACAAACGACTACCTCTTTGTCTCAGCCATTTATGTGTGTGTGTGCTGCAAACGGACCGACCTGAAAACGGGGAACAAGGTTATTTCTCAACTAGCTAAATTGCTTACAACACCCGAAGTGTACCTCTCGGCCAGCATGACAACAAGGGTCGCCCACACAAACGGTCTAAAAAGAAATGTGTTTCTTCATTTTGTTTTCTAATCTTGTAAACATAAGTGAAATGTCAGAGTCTCCTACTTGTAGGTGTGTCAAGAAAATCAAATATCTTGTCATCGATTTTCGATTAACCGATATTCACGAATTGTACGTGCCCTATGGAATAACTAATTAAAGAATATTTTTCACTTCAGATAATCATTTCATACCGGTCCCAACTTCATCAATCAGTGACCTCCTTACGAAGAGTCCCTATCAGAAATCAAGGACAGACACTTTCAGAATTAATTCCTAATCGTAACAGGCCAGAGGGTCCAATTCAAGACAGCTGAAGAATAAAAAGGAAAAATCAATAAGGATGCTATGAATGGGGCACGTAACATTCATGACGGGGGGGGGGGGGTTTT
>NW_019060210.1:919959-955761 GCF_000696155.1 Zootermopsis nevadensis
GGATGCACACATAGCCAGAAATACTGTACCTCGGCAAACCATAATAAGTGTACGCGAAAGTTGTGTGATTAACATCATTGTTTAACTTGTTAACCTTGTCGCCATATCCGTAATACTACTGAGGCGCACCGCGTCGTTCAGTTGTTTAACAACTGGCGACTACTTTTCAATGTTTGCCGTCTGTCACTTGTCTTCAGTTTGTCTTCTGGCGTATATTTGCTTCTCCCATACTATAAGCAGGTAGGCTACAAATATGTGACTTCCTACAGTTTTTCCCCCTTTATCCCACGACTGGAAACAGACGAAACACCTCCAAGTTGGCGGTTAAAATGCAAACCGCTTACGAGTATGATACGGATTCCTGTTTTTATCGACTTCATTTATTAAATTTTATGTTGTCTAAAGATTTTCTGAGCTGATGCGCCAAGTAGTCTCATAGAGGTTAACCATGGTTTCAGGGGTGCCTATTGCTTTCATTATCATAGTAAATTTCTGCAAGAAAACACGACGCAACATCCCAGAAGAGTCACCTTTGTGAGAATCTGAGACCTCTTTTATATTCTATAGGCTTCACATGATATGATGACATCTTGGCAAATAAGTGTATCAGTATGACGATTCTTACACCAATTACTTACACGTCTTAAGGTTGTGACCCTGATCATTCGATATTAGTTTGCACAGTATGCGTATTTGAGCTCAGAAATCGCGGTTCACTGGACAGTATTAATTCCTTCGTCCTCGGCAGGTCCAGTGATACTCTTCAGCAACAAATACACGGGGTCAGACGTGAAGCCCTAAGAACCGAGGGTGCGATAACTCGGGTCTACTGCTAACCTTACGGGTGGTGTTTGTGAAATAACAACTGACTGGCAGAAAAGGAGTGGAGAAAAGAACACCCCAGTTCCACTCGGTCCACAGAAATCCCACACGAAACTGGTCGAGGGCCTTCGAGGCTAGAAGTATGCATCTAACGGCTGGTACCTAGGCACAGTTTTAACAAGAGGAGACAACACATGGAAATGTGACTAGAAGAGGCAGGAGAACGCTGGGAGTTCGTTCCTTGCTGTTGACACAGCTCACTATGACAACCTTGTAAAGTAAAGAAAGCACGCTAGAAAGGTTTAACTTGCTCGACCATTCAAACTGTGACCATAGGTTTGTGATGTTAGTTCAGAGGCATGGTTAAATCTAATATGATACCACAACCCAAACAGAAACCTTCAGTCAAAATTTCAGCGATTCGAAGTAAATTTGATTCTACTGTTTGAATTTAGGAATAAAGAGAGAGAGAGAGAAAGATAAAAAACTTCACTAGCCGAGCGGAAATGAAATAACATAATTCCAACAAGCAGTGACTTGCGGCGAGGGACAGAACGAATAACAACACTTTTCCCTTAAGTTCCGTTTTTGTATCGCTTCGTAACAGCGCTTTTTATTTCAACAAAAAGGCAGAAGTTCGCCCAAAGCGTGTAAAGTCTCTTACAGGCTTAATATAATTAAACTGTAACTAGTTCACCTCAGCTTTAAAATGTAGGCGCCTGTTTGACCTCTGACTGTGAAACCCGGTCTTAAACAGACTTCTGTTTTATAAAGAAACAATGACGTAAAATTTATATATATTAATAGCAATTCCCGTTAGTCTAAGAGGAGGCTGGAAGGTAATTTACGTTCAGATTCACACTAATTTTCTTAGACCACCTTAAAGTAATTTCTGATTTTTACAAGACACAGGATAGATGATTGAGGGAAAGTTGCAGGGACGCTTTATCCAACGGGCAAAATTGCCCAGAGCTCCACCGCGAAAACACGTCAAGTCTACAACGGCCATTCAGCTTTTAGTTCGATTTACGTAATTGGGTTGCACGCACAAGGTTTTTCCTTTCCTCTTTTGCGTTAGCGTTTGGCATTTCGTAAATGTTAAGTACCAAGTCGATGTTGTTCCTCTTGGCGCGTATCTATCTACCTATGAGCCCATCATAACCCAAAAGAACATCGAAATCTTCGCCGTAGGAAGACCTCAGATCTCACATGTTTTGAAAAATACTTTATACAAATAAAATGTTAAAACTATGCAATGGATCTCACTACATTAGCAATTATCTGGCGTCAGTGAGAGAAGCCCCTTGTACTAAGAACACGATTCAATTAATTTATTCATGCGCTTGACAACAGCCAAATAAGGCCAATCACAGGCAAGTACAATAGCAAATACTATAAAATGACGTAAAGCATCATAACTAACACAAAAAAGAAACACCATATGCCACTGATGCAGATAATAAGCGACGCCAGGAAATAAAAGGAAAACGTCTGTGAATGTAGCCAGGGTAAAAACGAACTACGGACGAAGCGAGCATAAGTGTTATAAAATTTGTTTTCTCAGATTTGTTTCTTGCTTCAACAAATTACAAAGGTAAGTGAAGCGGGAGGGGGCAAGCAGACAAATAAACTTATCACGCGAACACAAGTTGTATTTTTTATCCTCGGGTAATGCTAATGCGTAATTATGTTGCGTGGCATTGTGTAGGCCAATAACACAACTTAAGAGCACAAATACGTAGTGAAGCAAAATATGCAGAAGGTTTGAAGTAAAAATGCGAATTCCATTTGATAACTCTGATTGCACCTTGATATATACCCTCTTTCTGACGAGGGATTTACTTCCGTTACATTATAAGATGAAAAGGGGCGATATTCGAGTCGGACTAATGCATCACTGAAGAAGAATTAACGAAGATGGCAAATTCTTCTTCAGCTGTCACGCTGCGCAGGCCCCTTGGACTTAAGATGTAAGATAAGTCTGAAGGAGTGAATTCTTGAGACATCTGCTAGAACTCCTTGGACTCGGAATCAGCCCATCAGAGACTACAGAACACGGGAACACACGGACATTTATGCACGCCTCCAGAAGTATTCCATCCAGTTATCCCATGTTAGAGCTGACCAGCATGGTACGAGGCCAACAGCCTGAGAGCTGTGACCGGAGGTAAATTTAACTAATTCCGTAGTGCAGGGTTCTTTCTTCCGTCCTGTACCAAGTCTGTACACTTGGGAGTTTCCAAATCAAAATTGTGTATACATTTTATTTCTCCCAATTAGCACACATTTAAACTTCCTCTAATTAATCAAAGAACAATTATATTCGAGCCCATTTATTCCTCCCCAGTGAAATGACACTCTGGCTCTTCCAGATATTTCAAATGCTCTGTAATTCATTCCTTACTGACAGACGATTATGAAACCGTTCACCTGAGAAAAGATTGTGACCTAAACACCCAACACGTGAAACAGAAAAACAAAAAGTTCTTGGGTAATAAGAAATAAATATTTATCACCCATTGCATCAAAACTGATCATTTAATTCCTCACACTCGAGGAGTCTTCGTTAATTTACGAGTTTCAGCCTACTTAATTAACATTTTAGTGCTTCGAATTTCTTAAACATCTGACCACTGATATTAATTTCTCGATATTATTGTTGTTTCTGGCCAGCTGCTTACAGATTATTTCTATTAAAGTTCTTTTTTACTGTTTAGTCAAAAGAGAAAATCGACTAACTCAAGTGAGTGAGCAAGTTGTCAGGGATATTTCCTATTAACGATTACATGAGCGATAGGCACTATCTAAATGCGTTATCTGTTATTCTGCATACCTCATTAGCCTTCACGATAAGTTATTGCAGATATAAATCCGTTATCTACAGCATAACACCCAATACAGTTATAAGTTATGTTATTGACTACGCTCATAAAAGGCACAGAATGATAATGCATACGGACATGAGTTCCTTCATTCCGCGAAATATACGTGAGAACGAACCACGTATCAAATAAAAGTATGTAGATAGCCTCC
Organism: Zootermopsis nevadensis; assembly: GCF_000696155.1. The sequence continues at coordinate 923,815 of NW_019060210.1, forward strand.
TAATAAAGTCTACACGTTTAACCTTTTCTTAAAGCAAACCTGACACGACCAACATTAAATTCGCTTATAACCATTAGTCCGAACTTCTCAGCAAGCAACGCACAAACTGATTAATTAAAAACAATATAAAATTAATGGCATGCTAATTTAAAAATTGTTCCAGTTGACAACTGAAATGTGTCCTTCTAACTTGTAAGTAAAAATGTGAAGTAGAGAACCCATTAATATTATGCCTACTAGACGACCCGTCGACATTCAACGGGGAAGAATTTCAGTTGCACAACCATCCGTTATCCTTTCTCATCACATTCAACTCACAGATAAGATGAAAATACGAAATATGCTAAGTATTTTGTTATTTCAAGTGTCTGTGCGCGCCAAAATAAGCAAACAAAAAACTGAGTAGGTTTTGAGATTCCTATTATCTCAAACCGACTACTCGCGCGCAGTTTACTCACCCTCACGATGGAGACAGCAAGGACCTTTACAATGACGGTATACTTCTACCAGATTACACGAAGATATAACCCAGAAGACAACCATCTTCATATGTCAAACTGAATAACAAAAATTATTACTTACTCTGAATATCCAGCAGTTAATTTACCAGCTCGATAAATCTCGTTTTTTGTGGAATCCGAAAGTTCACAGCCGTCGCCAAGAAGCCCACAATTGGTCTCTATTTTCAACTAATTGTATTAAGACTACGGAACAGCCTAATTCCCTGAAATTAATTGATATTAACGGGTACCGAATTTCCACGTTATCACTGCTTAAACTCCGTCCAGCACCACTGTTAGTTACTTCTCTTCTGTATATAATACTTCAACTAAAGACAGAATAACTATTTTTGGGCCGGTTACAACGCAGCCAATCACTAGCGAGGATTCACTGCATTCCACTGGCAGATGTGAGAATACATAATCATGAAATATTTGCAGTCAAGTTAGAAGCAGACAGAATTAGACATCTCACTTCATTCGCAGTTCGTAACCCATTTTACAGTGATCCAACACTTTATCATCCAGTATCCGCGCTCTATTTCCGTCGCTGTCTTCAACATCTGACTAATGAACTCTGATTTAAATCAGTTTAGTATAAGCACAAAATAATTGCTGAAACAGCTATGTTCTCCTCTCACAAGGCATGTAGTTCGTGATCTTGCATTCTTCTTAATGCTCGGATCGCCCTATTGTAAAGTCTCATTAGCTGCAAATGAAAGTTATCTCATGCACTATACAGTCGGATTGGCAACACATTGTAGCTAGATGACACTGCAATATTGTATCCGATTTTGTACGCCAATCCTTTTCTATTACGTGTACACACACAGAGAGGCATTGCTTTACAGAAAGAGAATGAACGTGCTCCGATTGTGTGTGATACATGGCGGTAAAATACAGGGGCCAAGGTAACATCACGGCTAAGCGTGGCGCTATTAATACGGCAGGACAGTGGTCAACTGAGGGTGTTATAAGAAATAGGCTTGCTGTGAACAGGGTTAAACAGTATTTCGTTAAATCTAAATTACAAATAAACATTGAAAGGTCTTACTGAAATGTGTAGCTTACCTCTTCAACTACTACTCTGTGGACGATCCGTTTTCGGAAATTTTTGGAAGTCCAGTTCGGACTTCATGTGGGAACCACAAATACCTCATTTAATTTCAATCCTATTATTAATTTTAGGAGTGCGACATGCGGGCGGATAAACAGACAAAGGCAGGTGGCACGAACTACAACCCACATGCCCCTTTTAATGCATATTCCAGAAAGTGGTTGGACGAACTGGGGGGCATAAAAGAGAAACCTCAGTGAATATATCCTGTCAAACCCAGGACCCCAGAAATATGAGGAGGCAAGATTCCGTGATGTGACAGTCTGTCAAAATATGACACTGGGTTAACAAATGATTATATCCCCAGGATTAAGTACAAGGTAGCTTGTGTTACGTGTGCTTCCAGATATTACCAGAATTGTTTTAACGACGTGTGGAGAGATACGGAATTAACTGTAACTGAATACTAAGGCAGTGTGAACCGAATTCCACTTTCCGAAAGAAAAGAAATTGCTGGTATGTGGGCTACTACAACCTTAAATTTGGACGACGGAATGACAGATGCCGTGTGAACACGTAACAAGGGTCACACGTAACAGGAACAAAACGAAATGCCACTTACAGTACTAACAAACACAATTGAATTCATTCATATGTAATTGTACTGTTACAAATAACATGCTCATTAATTAATTCAAAATAATTTAAGTAAATATAAATTAGTCTCATTAACTGAAGAGGTGAAGTTAATTTAATGGTTAAACAAACAGAACTTGACAGTGACTTTATGATACCATTTCTCACCACTCAAATAATACACAGCTCTCTCACATCGTTCGCGAAGTTACTCAGTAACCAGGCAGGAGCACAAAACTTGAGATTGGCAATCATGTCAGAACTCATCGGACACTAACCAGAAACTGTAAATACAAATGGGCTGTCAAACAGAAGCAGGATTTTAGTACCGGAACTTCAAACAGCTTCTTGGGGAATTACTCAAGCTTTTTAAAATTAATCCAAGCATGTAAGACTTGAGGTTCTCACAGCGGTGAGTATGAAGATATTCGTCTTCTGGGTTATTGCGCTGTGTACTTGGTTAACATCGACCAGACTACACAGCGCAATAACCCAGAAGACGGATATCTAATCCAAGCATGATGGCATCTCTGTAAAAACCTGCATTTGATGACAATGACAATAACAATGATGTAAGCTCACTCAACGGCCTATGCTAAGCCAGAGTTGTAACTACTTGCTTGTGAGTCGTTCATGCACGTGCAGTAACGCAATTCGAAATTAACGTCAGAGTCGCTCTCTTATTTAATTGCATTGCATTTGTAAGATGGACTGAATGGTTTCCAACTTCAACGTCAGGACTAATTCTGAGTTTCTTGTATGCAGCACAGAAATTAAAGAAATGAAAATACTGGCAGCAGGGATTCCAAACGCCTCAGAAAAATCTGCCTGTTGGCTTTAGACACAATTTCTATACGATTCATCTTAAATCTTAGCCGGATTACCTGAAAGAAAGAGACCACTTGGGAGACGTAGTTGTAAATGGACTCGGATGTGGGTTTGCCAACCGGGGTTGAATTCCTGGCAATACAGTATTTTTCTCTTCGTCGCAACGTCCAGACCGACAATGAGGCCCATCAGGCCTCCTATTCAGGGGGTACCAGGGTTCATTCCTCGGAGATAAAACGGCCGAGGTGTTAAGATATCAACTCACCTTCATCCAGTGTTGAGGTTAAGAATGAATACAGACATAACCCCACCTCCCTGAACGTCTGAATGGCGCGGTGTTTAATTATATATTACAATTTGACTGAGGATAAAGATTGGATTCATCTGTGAACACAGAAACGAGTCGTCGCATTTCATAAAAGTCGCTGAATTCCTTAACTGCCTGAATGACTGTTAATCTGGTCAGTGGTAAGTATAGTTATATACCAGCGAAATAAGAGAAGTGTAAGAAATTTTGGTACGGAAAACAGGGTGTTAAGTCCATTAAAAACAACATTGATACAAGGATATATTAAACCAGTAGGGAAAACATGTATTCTTTGAAAGTCCCATTACACACGTTTTCATTTATAATGTTTCTGAGCGCAAAGGTGTATAGGTTAGCAGTTATATTCTCAGTTCGTCAACTCCCATATCCGAGATTCGAATTGACCACCTTCCGGTTACAAGAAATCCGACGGCCGCTTATTTAAAAGATACACTCCGTATTTTTATTGTTTTGTGCTGGAAATGTTATGTCCAAAAATTATATATTTTAAATTATATACTCCACACACACACACACACACATTATCTTAGATATGTTAATACGCAGACATTCCACTTTCGTAATAAATTTTCCTTTCTCTCTGAAGATAGCATGTTACCGAGACTCGGTAATTTTATAGGGGGCTGTAAATCTGCGGTGGGGTTATAGTTTCACCTTGAGCTGGCCTGAATATTGTTACACAAGTCTCTCCTTAAAGTTTAGGTGGACGGGGCCCTAAAATCATAACTCCGTTTTCTTATTAGCATTTATTATCCTTGCCCCCTTGGCGCTTTATAACAGGTAATCAACCCCTCACAAAAACATCGTTGTGGAATCCACAGTCCTCGCTAATGATTTTAAGGGCTCTTAAAAGACTTAAAGACGTTGCATTATATTCGGAGAAAATGTTATTTAAAATACGGTTACAATACCTAGAAGCTGCAAGTCTCCTGATGAAGTCTTTTCGTTCGTAGGCGAAGTTATATTGTCAGGTTTTAGACCTAGGATGTGGAAGGCTGGGGTTCGATCCCCAATTAAATTATTCTTAATCACCGTGTCGATAATGACACTAGACGGCGTAGAATTTCATTTATTAGTTTTTAACTCTTTACATGTAATTCTCTAACCCCTTATCTTTTTTAATGAGTAAAGAAGGTTATTTCCACTTGCATAATGCACAGATCTTTCCCTCCATGTTCCCCATACGCCTTATTCACGTTACTCTTAGGCGCTCTGGCAACCATTTCTACATCTTTCAGAATGACTGATGCATCTATCAATATTCGCCACGGTTCGAACATTGGTCAATGACGGACGCTAATGAGAGCTCAAGATCGAATTGCAACAGCAGTCACTGGCAAGTGGAATTGCTGTCTCCGTTTACAGCACCGACAAAATGTCGCCATGTTTTTATAACTGAGTGAACGTTCTGTAACGAGTCGCGCGTAGCTACAATAAAAACAGACGACGTGCAAAGAGCAACTACAATTGCTCCTCATAGCAGGTTACATGACAGGAGGCTGCAGAAAATTGCAAAATGAAACGCTTCGTAATTTGTACTCTTCGCCAAATTTTATTAGGGTCATCAAATCAAGGAGGACGGAATGGACGACCGGATTTTTGTCTTCTCCACAAACGTCCAAACCGGATCTGCGGCCCACCCAGCCAATGGGAACCGGGGTTTCTTCCTCGGAGGAAAAAAGCTGCCGGAGCGTAAAACTGAACACACGTTATAGTGCCGAGGTATACCTTAACTTCCCCATACGTCTGCATGGGGTGCTGCCTAGCTAAGCACAAGGGACAAATTTAGCTCAGAAGCTTACAGATAAAAATCAGTAGCAAAGATACTTTTTTGATTACCTGACCTTTGACGTTGATAAGTGAACCGACATTCTTTCCGATACGACCCAAAATTTTATCGATCATCAGATGGCTCTGAGGTCCTCCAGGCCTCATACATATTGGGTACTGGGGACTGACGCGTGAAGCTGAATATTCCTCTCCATCATCAGCCGACGTTAATCCTTAATAGCCTAGAGGTAACTATATGTACCACTTGTGTTATGAATCATTAACTTTGCATTCCGTACTGATGGGTTTCGTATGTCTCTCAGTGTAAACAGCGTTAACTAATTGAGCTTTGTAATGGTAAAGTATTACTTTTTCCTTGAAGCAAGAATTTCATTCTTAAATATTATTTAGATGAACGCCGGTTTCAAAGGGTTAGGAACACGTAACGAGTAACTCAACTCAGTCTGTAATGCTTTCCTAGGGCAGAAGGCCGAATTTACCTTCAACACACTTGACTACGGAAGGACTTGGTCATTCAAGCTTTGACGTTGGTAACACTGGTCTACATTCTTGCAGCATTCCCCTGTTTAGTCATTACTTTTCCCACGTAATAGAACAAGTTGTGTGGTGGCCAATACCACTGTGGTTCTCAGCCAGTGTACCCTGACGTCAGAGGAACTGCTCTGTGACATTGCGAATTCAAATGCTTCTCTATACATTTAAAAATATCCCACAAAATGTGCCAACAGCAATGACATTTTTTATTGAGTCCATCTTTACAGTGCACCGGCCCTCACTATTTTTTCAATACACGATTTGCTGCCTCAGTGCATTCTTATTAATAATATTTGTTGGATACCGTACTTTCTTATGAAATAGCTATAATATTCCTATCCGCCATTCTTTCTTTGCATGTATCGTACCTTAAACATTAATCTGTTAAATTTTTCAACAAACATCAATACATAATGCAAAATATTATATAAGTTGTGTGAGAAAAATATAATATTGACACACACATACTGTCCCAAAAAGACGTATACACATTATAACACGGAATGTTAACCTTCCGTACATACATCTTTTTAGGACAGACTGTATATGAAAAATGTTTGGACACAGGCAAAAATATAATAGACGTAAATTTACAAAACGATTTGAAGTTTCCACTGCGATTGAATTCAATGAAGTCTTCTCAGGCCATCAGCCGTGAAAGTATAGAGCTGATGTTACCCATGATAATGGTGGCAGAGACAGTCTCCGAAACTCCGAATCTTAGCTCCATACTTATATGGCTGATCGCCCAAGAAGACACCAATAACTGTGCATAATCAGCGGTGCTGTGATGTGCTCAACACTTTCTTAGTGTGCCGCCACGCAGAAAACACTGAGGAACTCTTGTTACGGTCAGTACCACTGCGTGTGGGGTGGGGTACTCACTCTTCAAGATCCAGTCTCTGCTCGTGCCTCTGTAGGGTCAGCACTGTCGTCGTGCTGGTCGTCGTCGTAATGGCGTCCTGCGTCACCGACGTTGTAGCGGCAGTTCGACGTCCATACAACTGCCGATAGTACTTTTCCTGATCGCCGTATATCCAACACACTTTCCACCAGTTCCGGCACATGAGAACATTGCTGTTCGCACTCACCACATTTGCCTTGGAAGCCATCTTGATACGCAGTAGATATTACACGCACAGATCTACCGACGTCTTCAAAAGGCGTCTTTATTACTGAAGTCCAAAATGGCGTCATGAGATCACTACGTCATTTTAAATCGCATTACAGAATCACAATTATTACAATACCATCCCAAGCACGAATTATGTCGACTGCCTTATGGACGAAAACATTAATGAAATATGATATTTGTATAGCCAGTTTCTGCCTGAAATAGTGGTGCATAGAAATTACAACACAGCTTCAAACTTGTAAGTTTGAACACATTTTTATATGCACATAAATACACATATAAGAATACAAACTTTTCTTGTAGAATTATTCATTAACGATAAGGAAAGACCACGCACTAAAAACGGATTTTGTTTTAACTTGGCCTTTGAGTTGTGGGGCAGTATGCACATCTATGCAAGAAATTCCAACATTGCGAGAACACATACGTTCACAAAATGAGAATGAAACAATAAAGCAGAATTAAATATGTACACTGGGCTGACGTAGAATAAACACTAATGGCCAATTACACATTGAGCCATTGATCATGTCATATATTTAAAAAAACAGAGTGAAAAAAGGCGAAATCTTTCACGTCGCACCACAAATTCCATGCAAAAATTCTTTAATTACCAGCAACAACACATTTACATCACCATTTCACTTGTCATTAGAAATTAAACCTTTAACTTGCGTATATTCATTACGAGAAGTAAGGGTATCACAGGTACTGGGATACACAGCTGTTTAAAACAATGACGTTGCTATGGTTACACTTTGGTATTCTTTCGAAACACGTGATACTGTGAGGTTTCCACAGCAAAGCAATGGCTACAGGTAACCATCCACACCGCGCGAACCCACGCCTCAAACTGACTTCACTTGTCTTTGGGAGTGACGAGGCTTGTAAGAACGACCACCTCAGGCTACCTTCGGGCTGGCCATTACTCTAAGAACCAAACTAAGAACATCGGCTGCACTGACCCACTGGGTCTCACATACGGATTCTTTCTTGCATGTAGAAAGCGATGTGTTCTTCTTATCATATACCAGAGAATCTGACGAAATTTCTGAATAATTTCTCAACCGTACAAATCATCGAAAAGGCCTCATATATATGGAATATATTTGTAGATTTAGACATTTTAACACATGTACAGGTGCAGGTAGTGAAACGTCTGTTCAAAGAGCATAAAATGAACGCATAATAGAGATGTGTCCGTCTTTCAGCAGCTTTCATCTCTATAACTGAACACACTTCGATCAAAACTCAACACAGAGAGCATCCAAACTGTGGTTTGAATGTAACTGTGATCCGCATTTGTGTTTAATTTAACCTGAAACAGAATTTTTACTTATTTCTCAGAAATCTTACGAAATACCGCGACATAACAAACTATGTAGAACCTAAAGTTTGTGCATAAGGGATTTTATTCTGTTTAATTATCAAGGGTGAGAACGTAACATGACCTCCAACTACACCTTCAGAACGAGGGCCCCTCCTTCTCACGCGTTCATGTCGTGATTACACCACTAGCGGTAAAAAGATTACAGCTTTTTAAATATTTGTAGTCCAAATAAGTGTTAACAAGTCCTTCCAAACAGCCCAAATAGGCGAGTATCGTGCAGTCCACTTGGTATTTGTTACTAATAAACTGAAAAAATATGTAGCGTGCGATGAATATGTACACAGCATAATATATTCAGCTTAAAAAATGTTACAGCTTATGGCTGTGGTTTTTTTAATGTTTGCTCAGTGATTATCGAGAGATATCGAATAAGTACGAAACATTTGTTGCAGTCAATGAAGAAACAAAACATGGAAACCAAGAGCTATATAGGTTAAACAGTGTTCTATTTTACGAAGACTGTTTGAACATTATATATTAATTTTCCTTTTGGCGGCGAAATATTATATAACATAAGAGTATCGCACGAAATACTTCTAACTTTCATAAAAGTTGCAACAACGTGCAAGCAATGCGAAGTTTCAGGATTGTGACGATGACGTTGTCCTGGGTTTGGCGTCGTGTCGGCTCATTGGTAGATGCCAAAGTTTCGGAGAAACAAAATATCACCATCTTCATGTGGCAAAACCCAGAACAGTATTATTATGCTTAATGGTGGGAAAATCTCTGATTTCAGGGTTATGTTTGCTCAGAAACGGAAACTACCATTTATAATAAGCCTCATCTTATACAATTCATTTAAATATATTCATCTCTGTCGCGCTATTACGTTTTGGTTAACAAAATTTCCTTCTGTTGGTATGATTCAATGGTAACATAAATTCTATTCTTGAAAGAAACGAAGAATTTATCTTAAAATGTACAATTATGTAGTGTCTCGTTTCTTTCGCCGATGTAAAATAACGACTCGCTATTTACAGTGAGATATGTCGTGCGTAGCACTTAACAGGTTGTGTAACAAAGATGGTAATGTTAACCAAAACATAATAAACCATTTACGTTTCTAATTATCCTGCACTATTTCGCCTCTTTTTGATTTGCTACTTTGTTTCTTTAAGGACTTAACATTTCCCTTACTCCATGAGGCATAATCGTCCTTGGCCAGCTGACAGTCGAACAGCTGGCCAATAAATTTCTTACCTTTTACAGAATTCCGAAGGTTTTATTACCGTGATGAAAATGAGCGCCACTAAACCCTACAATGGAAGCCAGTTATAAAACAGCCCACTCTCGCATCCTACGGTAACAGTCACTTTCAAAAGTAAGTAATGTCACACATGGAAACAGTGACGACATTTCTCCACACTTATATGCTACCAGGGAGTTAGTTTCTGGTCATGAATTCCACGGTGTTGATTGCATAGGATATCAACATCCACATCAAGAAAATTCTCCACAAAGGTTAGCGAAATGCATGGTTGAAGCACCGGATTTCCGTGCAAAAAGGACGTCACCGTCGATTCAAAAGATTCTTCGAAAAACCCGATTTGTTCCACGAACACCTGGTATGAAAACAAACTCTAACAATCACCACGTATAATTTAATTATGAGACCTTGGAACCGGAGACAACATCCCGTTACAGCACATTACACCGGAATCTACAAAGCAAAGTTCTTTTAGTTTCAATCTGACACTGTTTCACCATTTTATCTTCAAAAGAGTCTGACGAATTCCACGGTCTTTAGAAATTTATACTTGCTCAGGTGATGATGAAATTTCAGAAAAACCAAGGAAAACCTCAACCAGTATAGATGGTCTCCGGGTCGAGATCTCGTCTCCCGAATACAGAGTAGGAGTTTAAACCGCTCAGTCGCTACAATATTTCAAAACAAATTTCCAGCCTGACTTAACTCTTTCGGGTCATGTCTCGCCACCAAATCCAGACCGGCCTAATGCCCAATGGTTACCCTCCTTCCACGGGCCAAAACACCTAGAGCGAAATACTGACAACTCAGCTACATGTAATGCTGAGGCTTACGTTTCAAGGCACAGTGCTTACACAAAGGAACAACTTTATTTTTACCTTTATGGTTTTACTTTCAACGTCACATGGTGAAGTGCTTTATGTTTTCGAATTTGCCGCTAGTTTACAAAACACCTTGAACTTTATTCGTAAAAGTTTCTTGTTCTCGTTATATACCCAATCGACAGAAGGGTACAAGAGTATATGGCCGGCTGCTATAAGAAGCTTCTACCAGCAGCTCTGCCTTTGCCAGGGATGTCAAACGGACGTGTACAAGTCCACGGAAGAATTTCTTACTGCACTGCGCGTAACATAAGGTAATGGTAAAATCTCACAGTGAATGAGTTACACTTCCTGAAGAAGGAGCATGAGGTAATTATTATATCATTCGATCTAATCACCGATACAACAGGTATATTATTTTATATAAATTATATTTCCAAGATGGCTGTCTTCTGGGTAATAGCACCGTGAGGTTTGGTAAACTTCTATCAGGCTACACGGCGCTATAGCCCAGAAGACGGCCACCCTCGTACTCGCCATCATGAGAACCTCAAAATCATACTCAATTAATTAATTGGCAAATGCTTCGACAACAAAGTGTCATCATCTGGTCAGATCCATAACGTAAACTACTGTAGTGCATCAGTAGCCGGCAAGGTTTCCTTTTGCCAATTCCCTGGAGGACCAAATTCTATTCTAGATAACAACTCGTGACCTTTCCCTTCAGATTACAGTACGTGGTAATAAATTCATATGTTTCCTTTTAAAGTTTATTTATTTATTTATTTAGTGTTCTGTCTGACGACAGGTCCATATGAACAGGATCCTTCCATCCTTTTCTCGGACTGGGACCTGTTCATATACGTTCTTGGCAGATGATCCAGAAGTGGTTTGCAATTGCCTTCTTCTGTGTGTGAATGGAATAATTGTTGGGAAGCCACGGAGAAACCGGAGGAAAACTCCGTGTTGCCTAGACCAAGGCCTTGCCCAACACAAGTTATAAATTCCTCAGTTCCTTGAAATAATTTTTATTTTGTGGCGAAGAATGTTGAGACTGAAGAGTAACCTTCTCTCCGGTCTCACATGCACACACGAGCTCTGTGACCCCATGAAACATCGTCATTTTGAATTTGCTTAAAAATAACGCAGTGTGAATTCAGATGCTGTGCTTTTCCTGTAGCTTCGCTGGTGTCGGTGAGAGGAATCCTTGCCTTGTCGAAATTTGCTTAACATTGGGTGTGTGATGTGGAGTCTGCGTGGTCCTCTGGCCATTTAACAATACTGTTTCAACAGTCGTGTCTATAAGGCGTCGAATGAGATTGGAAAGCGATCATGAATAGAAATTAGTTATGGATTTGGAAGGAGACGGCCGTTACCTATTTCATGGGACCAGCATTCACCTAAGAAGAGTGAGAAAAAAAACACCAAGCTTCCGTCAGGATGTAAATCCGGCTGATTACATGTCTGGAAAGCCATTATTTGTCAGACCGGTCAATAGCAGAACGAATGGAAGAGAGTTGCACACCCCTGCTAATACTGTACTGGCCGCATGCAATTATGCTTTACAGCTCATCTTCCGGTCGTGTTCAAGAAGCGGTTTTCGATGGAAGTGGGAGCCAGTGTGTGCTTATATGCTTCTTCCACAACCACTACACTGGCAGGTGACCGAAAATTCTCAGTAACTGGTAAGACCGTCTGATACACGTCCAATGTTACATTAATGCGATATTGGCGCATTCTGTCAGTGTAACTGACTGATTAGTCCGTCGTAGGTAACGACGCTAAATTAGCTCAACATTTAATACCTTGTACGGACGTGAAAGTTGGTCCCTCGCCATAAGCAGAGTACAAGACAATTTGAGAAACAGATTAAAGCGTCATGCAGAAGTACGGGGAGCGGATATACCTTCATGCATTCTTAACATCGGCAATACATGGCGATGAATGATTAGCTTCACGCCCCGGCCGCTTTATCCCCAGGGTAAAACTCCTGTACTCATTGGATAAGAGTCGGTGAGGACGTCGTGGCAAAGAGAGAAATCCTGCTGTGCAGAATGCAAATGTGATACGATACTGAGTAACAAGCGCCTTCTGTTGGGTAAACGTCATAGATCGACGAGGCCCATGAGCTTGGCTGTTATTAATTTATTTCGTTGCTACGTAACAAGAAATAAAGAATAAAGACACCGTTAAAGCCGGACCTCATGTAGCAGTAGATAACTGATGGAAACTCAGGGGGGTCAGACTCACGGATAAGTTAAGTCGCCTCCGCGAGGTTCTGGTTCTCACGGCGGTGAAGATGTCGACGTTTTCTTCTGGGATGTGAAGCCGTGTTTAAGACGAATATACTGTCTTCATCTTCAGATCTGAAGATATGCCTGGTATGCCCTTGTCACACCTGAGAAATTGGAATGGCGTGAGGAAAAATGCAAAACGGATCCGATACATTACATCATACCTTCAATGGTTCTTGCATTAGCCACAAGGCCGTCATCTGAGAAGCCTACTTACTGTCAAAGGACCGTAATAACCCGCATACAGCGTAAAACGTGTGGTCTGAAGTCGGAATAAAGAAACCAGTGCTAGATATTACTAGACTTTTTCTGCATTTCAATTTGAACGTTAATGTCTTTTGTTGTTGTGCTAAGCACTTTCACGGTTAACGACGACGTTTTGTTTACGAACCACTCCGTCTTCACCCATGGAATTCACTTGTCAGTGAGAGCTATCATCAAAATATCATGATCATTTATATTCATTAACTCCTAGTTCTTTTCAGTATCCCTCAAGCAATGTTCTGTCGCAATGACCGTCCTTTGTGTTTGCTACTTTTCTCCACCCGTGCACTCTCTAGTATTCCATTACCTGTGATGACAGAAAGAATATTAATCGCTAAATGCGAATAAACTTGACGGAAGGGCACACCCGGGAACATGAACAACTGTGTGCGTTTTTCAACATGGTTCAGACTCCGCACAATCAGAACATAAAAAAATAACCAAAGACGAGAAAGAACGTTGACTGGCACAGATGTCGTCAAGACTATTTTCTTTGATCCCTTAGAAATGAAGATTCAGGAAGGTATTTAAGGTGTACTTAAAAATCCTGACGTTTCTATTTGTTTGCAATTACATCTTTCCTGACACAACAGCCAATGTCCGTCGAGTCACGGTTGATTTGACGAGCAATGAGGAAAACACTAAAATTAAATTCTAACAGTGGCGACTGCAAGAAATGCAAACAAATGGCGGCGTGTCAGATGGCTGGCTCAGGAGTCTGATCAAAGTTGGGATGTGGTAATATCACTGGCATTGAGCCTCCTTACCACATACTTACTAAGTTACGTGTCAGGCCAAATCCTCTGATGTGAAAGAATATTTCAAAGCAATTCTAACAAGAAGTCCATACCTGTTACACTAAGGAGAAAACCAAATTTGCAGTAAATACGTCTTATACCATCAAAACGCTCAAAAAGCCCGTATCGTACCTCTCTGTTATTCTCATACTCGCCGTAATCGTACTGATAATACCGTACTTTAAAGAGTACATGTTTATGTTAAATGTAATATTTTCTCTCTGTTTTAACCACTTCGATTTAGAAAAGCTATAAAATATCACTAAACACATATATTTTCTTAATGAAGCAAAAGACTTCGATGTAGGTGCACAACACAAACTCATCTGTATTGCCGAGGTTAGATACAGGCTTCATCGTTACACAATATAAATTGCTGTCTTAAAAACAAATGATTGAGGAAGTGTACAACTGGCATGCAGCATAAATCATGCTTAATAACAACGCAGTTGGACAGTTCACAGGACGAATCAACATTCTTTTATATCCCCGATAACAATAAAATTATTATGAGTAGCAACATTCAGATAAAGAAACGAGGAACGTTTAAAAAACATAGGCCTATGCGTAAAGTAACATACAACCATTTTACCCCATTAATTGTTTGAAACAGTGGATACAGAACCAACTTACAAACAGAGATATGCCACTGACTCCAACACTCAGCTACTTTGAGCCACCGTCGTTATACTGCATAATGATCTATTCAATAAACACGATATTTCAGGAATTCCCCTTATTACTGTCGCGATGGGACACGAACTGTGGCCGCTAACGAGCCCAATGTCCAACCAACAGATGATACAATAATAAATATGGAGCAGCAGTGGAATGTTACTGAAAGGGGAAAACCGAAGAATTCGACGAAAAACTACGTCCCAGTGCCACTTTGTCCACCACAAATTGCACGTGGTTTACCCTAGGCGCGAAGCCAGGTCTCCGAGGTAAGAAGTATTTCACAACCCCCAGGTGACTGCCATGCAAACAGGATCTTTATTTTACTGTTTGTATTTCTAGTTCCTATTTCCGTCATGATTATTTCATGCCTAGCTCATCACAGTTTCCTGGATTGCATTATACCGGGACAGGTCGGTCTAATCTGTAAAGTGATCGGATGACCGAATTTCGATTCCCGATTAATCACTTGGTCACCACGTTTATACCACCTATAAGACCCACAAAGACTCGTATCGAATGGGTTCCAAAGGCTCCTTCACCCAGAGTAAAGCTGTCAAGAGTGTGAAGAGGACACATTTCTGTCTATAGCCGGGGTGAGAAATGGACGGGGTTATATCTCAGCTCACCGAAACGTCTTTAAGGCGTGATGCTCTATTAGATTCAGGGACGACTTTACTTTTCTTAATATTATATGACCTTTATAGAACCCGAAGTTTCTCGCTACGAAACATCTACACAAGAAAGTCAATTCAATTTCACATTACATTCTTAGAATGACGTTCCTTTCAAGAGCACAGTGTAGCGGAGATTGGAATACGAAGAGAACTGTGCTATGTGGGTTGAAAGTAGATCCGTGCGGCGGCAGGGTGGAGCAGAGATGATTTAATGCACTGCGCAAGTAAGACGTTCATTGTAAGGTCTATTCTCCGCCTACTCCAACTGCAAATTCTATTTGCGGAAGTGATCTTCGAAGGGCGAAGAGGTATAACGTTTGAAGTTCCGAACATGGAGATTCCAGGTCAAATGTCTTCTAGTCACAATCTCGAAGAACGTTTAGGATTTCCGTAATATGACGTTCCTCTGTGAAACCAGCAAAGTTCCGAAAATATATTTAAAACTCTTCGCCTGGACTCCAGGAATAACAGTCAAATAACGGCAAGAAAAAATATGTTCGTTCCAATAGGCAACATCGTTGTATTTTACGTAGACTAATTCAACACATTTCAATTACAATTAATGTATACAATCCTATGTAAGTAAACTGGGCCCCATTTTTAGTCACTCGAATCCAATCCACACATTTACTACGCCGTATTCATTACCACGCAGAAGTGGCGATGGTACGTTTTAAACGTCTGTCGGTCGTCAGAACAGAACCAGTAATGACCGCTGCCAGATACCTGTTGTACGTCGACTCCGCCCGACCCCCATCGAGGCATGGAATTTAACATATGGAGGTCGATTGAAAACGGGCTAGAAGTTATGTGCTACTTATGGCAGTTCACTGACGACCCACTTAGGCCTTCGTCGCTCATAATTCGTTCCAGCTGCATGACCTGAACTTGGATACGGTGGAACTGAGGTTCACATGGCGATGAATACGGAGATCGCCGTCCTCTGGTTTGTAGTTGCGTGTAGTCTAGGAGTAGTTCACCAACGTTTCAGTTTAATAAAAATGTATGAGAGAACTTTGCGAGGAAGGGGGGAGCACTGCACCAGAAAGGTTGAGAAATAATGCTTTATACCACACAGAGAGAGTTTTTTTTAAGTACAAGGGTAACATTAAATTTAGATACCTTTTACGGAGATGATCAACTACTTCCCTCGTATCGCTTTTAGTGTCCCAATTACAGCCAAGAAGCTGGGAAGATAGAACACAAAGTAATCCTTATCTCTGACACCGACTCTTACAACTAAAGAACAAGGAGTTGCTCTTTATGTCAGCCATTAAATCGAGGGTTCATCGAGGTGTCCATTGTACACAGAAGGCAATAGTTGTTAAGTACTTTGTCACCAAGGAGCATCCATATTTCGTCATCTGCTCGGTGACTTGAGTAAACACACAAGTGTAGTCATTGAACACATTGGACATAAGGTTGAAGTGTGATACGTGACGCGCATAAAAATGGTCGACTGAATTTTCTGACACATTTGGTACGTCGTAAAAATGGAAATCACCATGCAAGCTTATGAGTAAATTCCTCCGGTATAACAACAAAAACAATAATAATAACAATAATTTATTAGTGTCTGCTTGTCGTAGGCGCTTTGCTGACAAATACCCTCTGAACAGAATTTAACTGAACGGTATAATTGCAACAGAACCCATAAGTTAAACACAACTAATACCAGATCCTGTCACTGGCCTATGTCCTATCCTTAAAACTTAGTCTATTTCCCGTACATTCATTAGGCCCATATTTTCATTCGTCCATCTCCTTCTCGGTCGTATTATTTATTATTATTCTTTAATAGTGTCTAACTACCATAGGTTGGCAGGCACTGTAAAGAAGGAATTGAATTTAATCATCACTATTATAATGATCATCTTTTACCACACCTAGCGTCGGTTCTGTTTCAAGAAAGTGATCCGGTCATCCGGTTAGTGTTGACGGTCAAATCGGTCTGTACTTACAGCTGAATATATTTATAACATAAGAATATTTTATTTTTACTTAAAAGGAAGGAATGGATCATTTTACTGTATAACGTTTAAGTAAGGCTGATATAAAACAGATCGGAATGGACAGGGCATGAGATACGAATGAGGGAAAGGTATAAGCATTTTGGTTTCAGAACTTCATAAAACGTCCACCAAGGCAACCGAGACGTAGATAATTTAAGATAATATACTAACGAGGAATTGGTTAATTTATAAAGGTAAGCAATGCCGTTAAGATAGAAAGGTGAAGATGGAATGACGAGAAATATGTGCAGAATTTTGGTAGGAAACCTAATTGGAAAGCGGCTACTTTGAAAACAGAGAAAAACATAGGACGATTACATTAAGATGATATCCAAGGAGACAGGTATGAAAACGGGACGTGGATTGAACTGCAAAGGCAGGAATTGGTAATGACAGTGTTCAAACTTGGTATTCTAATACCTACGTACTTAGCGAGCGAATAAATTAATATTCGTCTCCCTTGTCAGTTACAACTGTCGACTTGCTGGGCTACTTCATAATATAATCACCATTACCATACACAATTCTTTGTAGTGCACAAATGCAACATAAAATAGCCCAAATATTAAAAACTGTAAGCTTCTAGCTACAAGACGTTGAAAACTCATCACATGAAAAACGAGTCACGATGGACTTCAGAGAGAGATTATCTGCAATGCGAACATCATGCAACCGAGGGACAATACAACAAAATAACTTGCAACATGAAGCTCTTTGCCTTGTTTTTTTACATCAGTCTGGACAGGAAGACGCTTACATACCACACTAGCAAATGCACTCGAAAGTATTCCGAAACATCACGAGTTTACACAGACATAACGATCAGCAAGACACATGAAGACGCACAGACAACCGAGAAGAGTAGATAGCCGCCAGATTGTGTGTCATTCTTAAGCAGCTGGTCCAGGTTAATTCTGTTAGTCTACCGACGTCTAAAAGGGTCGAAAGCTGCCATGGGACCAAGTTTGAGTTAGTTGAGTCCACTTCGCTTCATGAAACAATGTTTTCCCTTCACTAGGCCTTTCAAGTGTCGGATTTCCAAACTGCTTCCTCAGAAACACGAACACACGAATATTTCTTTTATAAACATTTATCGTGTTAATGGGTCTTATGCGTGTGGTCCAAACTAGTCGGTCCTGTTTTCATAATTCCATCGATTCTAAGTAATCGATAGCAAAAGAAAGTATCCTCATTTTGCAACTACGTCCATTCCCCTATTAGTTAATGTCTCTAAGGAAAAAATATTTTAACGACGCACTGCGATACACGATGAATTGTGGAAAACGCTGAAGTAGCAACTCAGCGAATATTTGGTTGTAGTTAATTACAAATTTAGAACAACTTATGTGGTAGCATAACTGCTTTCGTAATAATCTGTAAAACGAAATCTCCAAATCTTCCCTCAACTATTCTATTTTGTTTCAAACCTGTATTATAAACTGGTATTGATTTGGTGTTACTTAAATGGAAAGAAAATGAAGATGACTGTCCATTGTGATGATGCGGAGTGCAGTCTCGTAACAACTGACAGACGTTTCAGAAATGTCCACTGTTTCCATCACCAAGGCGATGATGAAGGCATTAAGTACCTCAGAAACGTCGGTAAATTTCTACCAGGCCACACGGCGCAACGTCCCAAAAGACAATCATCTTCAAACACGCGGCCGTGAGAACCTGAAACGTGACAGAGACAAAAGGATTGCGCAGAACTTCGTGGGACAGGCGCATTTCTAAAGTTACTTAATTGTAACCTAGTCCCCGTATATCGAAAGACATTTCCATATTTTTCTCTGAAAAAGGGGGAAGAAAAGACAAACTCAGCAAGAAGAGAAGAGATTACTAAAGTAAATGTAAAGATTCCATTTCATTTGGCGGCTAGGATTAAAAAATATTGGAGTCCAAATTTTTGAAAATTAAAATGTTAGCGTCTGATGAGCTGGTGCAACACAGTTCACAATGCTGTATAATGTCGTGCCTATGCAGGAGCCAAGAATCCGAAGTAGCACGCTTCTGACCGTAGGCAGCACGGCTTGCCGTTTTTGTTTCAACTGTATGTCAGCCTAAAATGGTCCAGGTTGATTATACCTACTACCACAACTGGTTTTCCACCAAACGCAATTAATATTCTGCTAAAATAAGTGACATGAAATTATATACGGGTAGAAATATCTAATTGAGCTCACCGCTTCTTTGTTTCTTCTCTCACGTGTCACCAGGATGACGTCAGTTGCTAACAGAGAAAACACCTACCTGCAACAAAAAGAAGACAACCATAAGTGTTATGAATCTGCCTACCCTTTGCATACAACATGGCGTACTCCCACATGAATGACAAGATATTTAAACGGACCATATAAATTACTACTGAAATCATTTTTCAAGTATTCTGGGAATAGCACCATGCTAAAACCATAGATATTACCGACGTTTCGGAGGATGCTGCTGGGTATTTATTTAGGGTTGAAGAGGTTTCTAATAAATTACTGTAAGTCTAATACAAACCAAACTTGATTACAAAATGGATTCGAGAAGCACACGCATTTTCCGCATGTGTACTTTGTGAGTGTGCAAACACGAATTAACTTTTTGTGTTTGTAGCAGATGCAAATCTGTCACTGCACATGCGACACTGCAGAAAAGAAGACATTATTTCCCCTTGCATTTCGTTACATACACAGAACAACGAGAAATGTGTAAATAAGAGCTTTACATGCGTATCAGTTCTACATTTTTGTTTGTGGAACAGTTTAATAAAGACAAAATTCAAATGAGTTTCATGTAATGACTGTAGGAATTATATTGAACAAATACGGCAATTTACAGATTGAAAAGAAGATAGGCAGACAGAAAACGTTGCTTTTACGCACTCTAAGCAAAGAATACATAACATCTCAATCTCCTAAATAAGATATAAAGTAGGCAAAAGTAAACAAATTAAGTCTACTTGATAGGAAATGAGAATTAAACTGGCTTCAAAGTTAAAATGATAATGCCACCCTCCAGATGTTTCACTTCTGTACACATGTGTGAGAAAGACGAAGGATGGGGTTAATGTCTGGCAGTCAGTTGGACTGAGCACAAGGAATCCATCATCCTATTTCACTTGTTACTGTGGTAAATATTCAAGGGGTCAGGGGTCCCCTAGTCCTGTCTGTTAGCGTCTGGTCCCAGCATCAAACGCAAACTTACACTGTAAAGTTTTAGTCTTGGCATTCCAGGAATATTCCAATGATCCAGCAGATACCGCACACAGAGCGAAATTCCGAACATTACACATGCCCGTGCTTTATTTAGTGAAGGTTTATTTAATTAAAATCCTCATTTCTTGCAAAGAACTAGATTTCGTTTTTAAGGTGCATTCTTCCATTAAAGGTCACAGATAGTCGATGTAATAAATATGAGAACACAGAGGTAATGAAAAATTCAAAGAATCTGGATTCGAAGGGTCGTCGCCTTAAAAAATAATAAAAAAATACGTCCTGCTTAACAACGCACTTCTTTAGTTTCTTAGTTAATGTAAACCGAAGAGAGACAATACGGAAGAAAAGTTGCTGTTTGTATTGCAAGTAGATTCATCAGAGATGTAACTTTGGCGAGAAAATAATATTTTAAGACTACGAGTCCTACGTGTGTATGTTAGTGTCACCTTGAAACTTTAATCTAAGTGGCTGAATGATAAGAAACTTTGTTGGAATACCTGCGAACTGACGTAATCTGCTGGTGATAAAGTAAGGTTATTTTCCGGACTGGTTTTCGAAAGGAAATACGCCTATATACTTCAACTACAAAATCTACGGTGCATAATCCAGTTATATTTTCACTCTACCTAAACATGTATGAAAGGAATTCCCAGTGCTGTATTTCTGCCGAGATATTACAATTTAACTTTTGGGCTATCTCTGTTATGAAAAGTACACTATTGATTTCTATGCACTTTATCTGAGAACGCATTCAAGAATTTTGTGTTTGAGTTTTATGGAACTTGAAAGTAAGATCTGAATGCCTGTCTTTCTGCGTGAATGGGAGATTATTTTTCATGCTACTTTCCTTAAAGAAAATCAGACTCCTTATACCACGAATGTTATGTACATATCTGCGGATCTCATTAAGAATTCTTGTGGCTTTATTTCCACGTCCGTATTCGCTAGGGCAGACGAAAAACTTTTCTAAAGTTGTGCTCTCGAGTTCGACCTCTTTCAAAATACGGAGCCTGTCTGCCTGACACATCGCTTGCAAGTATTAACGAGTTTTAAAACCCAACGGTCTATTCAAAGATGTTAGGAATGTCTGCACAGCCTTTAATACGTTTAACCGTATCAGCCTAAGGGACCCCCTACATGTGCCCCACGTCTGAACGTCTGGATATGTTGTGACTGCCGATGACAAATCACAATTATGTGATTAATGACTGTACGATTCTGGTGACAAAGGAGGATAAGGGTGACAAGTTGGGCGGTAAAAGTTGAACGCATCAGGGAACCAACACTAGAATACAAAATGCGGTTAATATCTTACACCTGAAGGACATAGGCATGCATAGGAGAATAATATCCGACAGTGCGTCTATGTGTTGTAAGATTTGAGGTTTTCACAGCGGTGAGTATGAAGATTTCCGTCTTCTGGGTTGTGGCGCCGTGTAGTCTGGTCGTTGTTAACCAACGTTTCAGAGGTCATACTGCCTCCGTCATCAGGGCGATGAATATATCCGTCTATGTGTTGTTTATTGTTGACAAGAACAGGGAACAATACGAAAGCATCACTTTGTAACGGGTTCTGTTGTGAATTTTCTCGCTTCAGTCGATTGTTTCCCACGAAAAAAGCAAAGAGTGACGCTCAAACAGGTTCATTCGCCTACATTTTACTGCTGAGATCCATCTTTGTGGCATGAAGCACCTCTCATTATGGGTTGGGCGCACACAACAAATTTCCATCTCAATTGCAAGAGGACGGTAATTACGATCCAGTCCTCCGCCTTGTGTTTTAAAACAATTACATATTCCCTTCTTTTCAACTTTCTTTCGTGTTTTTCCTTGGGGAAACTAGACTAAGAGTTGTGGAAAGAAAAACGCACAGGCCTATAGAATTATTTGTTTACTGATTGTTATATAATATACACACAAACAAATACATAAAATTATTATACCTTATACAATTATCCTTCTGGAAAATGACCACTGGTCAGATCAAGAAGGAGATAGGAGGATAACATCAAGATGGTTTTTAGGGAGGTGAGCTGCGAGGATGGCAAATGGATGGATTTGACTCAGGATCGTGGCCGGTGGCGGGCTTTGGTGTCGTCGTTGTTGAACCTGCGGGGTTCTGCTACCAGGGAGTGAGTTATACAATTATCTTCATAATATTACTTAAAACAACCCAACCAAAATATCTGTCTTTAGTCTTTGTTCTTGTCTTCTCCGCATGCCATTTCACTAAAAATAACCACAATCGACGTAAAAATCTCTCTGACACTTTAAGGCCAAAGCGTGAACGGTCTATAACTTTTATATTTATTACAAAAGACATAACGTACAGAAACTACGTGTTTAATAAGTCATGTAACATTCACTGGAAGATCTAAAACCTTTATACGAAACATTATTCGATGTGAGGAAACTTCAACAATACAATTATTCTACAGTACAGTACTCCAGACGGCAATATACATTTATACTCGTCGGTACCTACTTAAGTCATCAGATCCAGGCCAGTAGCGTGAACATATTTTTTTAAATCTCTATAAAAAGAAATTCTTGGACTATCTGTTGTCAGATCGACAAATATTTATGTACAATTACAGCTGAGATTAGCAAATCTAAACTCGTAATGTCATATATTTTTAAAACATAGCGATACGTGCGTTTCATACGGGGGGAACAGTCTCATCTTACGTTCCTCATCTTATCATTTTAAGTTCAACAGAAAGGCAAAGAAAACCTCGAAAACACACGATAGATTTTGAGGAAAACCACAAACCCCTGGTTTTCGGGGCCGAGATTGTTTTGTGTGTTCTCAAAACTATCTCCCTCATTAGCTCAACACTTTTCTGCTTAAAACTATATTATCAATATTCAGCAAGATATCGAATGATCCAGCCAGACCAATATGTGAACAGAGTGGAAGCCCTAAGGGGCCTAGAAGTCACTAGGACATTTTGATGTTACTAAATGTTTTCTGTGCTGAAAGGTTAGTGGTGGCTTAGCCAGTGACCTGACTAGGTATGGACTGAAGAAAGCCACGTAAATCTCACTTTATGCACTCAGTGACACAGCCGAGAGAGAATATGTGTCAAGACGTATTAGGGCTCGGCCCGTGAAAAGAAAGAGACTGCAATAAACATGAAAGGAAAAGAAAGGAAAGGATAAGGAGAGAGAAAAAAAAGAAGTAAAGACATAAAAGAAGCTTCATATTTGCACCTCACGGTATAGGACGACTTTTATTATCCAACACGAAAGACGCTGAAAATATCTTCGTATCCCCGTTGTGCCTTCGAGACTGGCTGTTAACAGTTTGACGAAGATCGTGTCTCGCTTTACGTTACGTTCATCAAACACTCCATTCCGAACATGCATCAATTTGTTACATCCGCCAATAACGTTTCTTTCTGCCCAGATACGGACGCGAAAGACGGACGTCAAACAACACTGAGTCGCACACCATTTAAATGGGAAAGGGAGTTAAAAGATGCTGTACCATTAACCAAGGGGCTATTATGGTACATTTCAAATGCGGACATAAACAAGTGTTTATTTGTAGGACAAGAGATAGAACTTTAATGGTCAGTACGTGATAATACAAACAGTCTACGAAGAGAAATAGTCTGTGAGTTTTCTTTTAAATTCTTTTGCACTGCGCCTGAAGGCCACAATACTCTGTGACATACCGATGTAATAATATTAAATCTCAGTAACATATTGTTTTAAGCTGTATTAAATTTAACTGAAGTATATTAGGGTCTAAATGCCACGAATCACCGTGTAACTATTACAAGTAAACATTTTTTTTTCCTCACTGTTATCCGCCTTTCTCCTTTACAATCATAAAAGCATATTCACAATTTGGCAGCGCTGCGGTACTTTCATATAATGATTTGGGTGAAGAAATGTAGATGGCTGCAGGTTAGGACAATAATTGCACTGGCATGGGCAGATGGTTTCGTTTTTTCAACTACAATTTCTGGAAAGGAAAATTATAACTCTGCGCAGGATTGCCGGTAAGGCTTGGGGCTCCCAAACGTGGTTATGGTGGTATTACGTAACAAACATAAAAGAATGAAAACAAAGCTATATTCGTATTCCTGCGTCAAACCATAAACACTGTGCATGAATCTACGACGTTTTATTTGTCCCTAAGGATATTCCATATCGGGGCGGATTTACAGTGTATCTGCATTCGATTAGTCTTCTAGTCATACAAATGGGCCTTAAAACTCCTGATATATGTCTTTATTTCTAGCCAACAGAAGCCATTTTTAGTATTGCTGTGAGCCAAGTTCTGTAGGATTTATTAGTCTCTGTTAAACGAAGTGTGTTTGCAATATTATTGGCATTCGTAAAAAGTCTGAAGCAAAGGTTCAGTTTTTTTATTGGATTATATTAAAATTAGCTTCTACAGAATTTAATTTCGACGGGATGCTTTGAAATATTAGCGAAGGTAAAATTAATTACACCGTATCACAAAAACACTACACGTTTGGCATAATATGTTTCATTTCATCGATAGCATTATCGGAAATACAACGTATATATTGTCCTTAACATTTAAAAATGAAGAAGGGGAGTATGGACTGATGAGTCCAAAAACTGCCCTCTAATCATGGCATGGTACTAAGCAAATACATTTTCAAACCCTTGACGGAATCTAATTATTTTGTTGTGTAATTCCGATATAAGAATAATCAGCTGTATCCATGTCCAAAATATGAATCTGTGGATTAGACTTCAGAGGCTAACGCTTTCCTCTAATGGTGAATTTGGTATTAGTGGTGTTAAATTTTCAGGTTCTAATAGCAGCCAAATAGTTGTCAGTACAGCAGTTACAAAAAACGACTTAACAATTCAAATATGCCGAGCTCCTGTTCAATCTCCTTGCAACAAACTTCCCGTGTTTGAGAAATACTTCAACCCACGAATACAAAAATTACAATAATTTATTTACAAATCTTATCATGCGTTTACCGCAAACAAAGTGTTATTATTACCGTACGCTTGCAGGTTTGAACTTTGCTT
The DNA here is from genome assembly GCF_000696155.1 of Zootermopsis nevadensis. The sequence goes on from NW_019060210.1 coordinate 948,986, forward strand.
TAGCGACTCAAGGACTGCTCCCAGCTGAACAGACTGGTGTTCCTCTAAATACAGGTGATGAGTCTTAATATGGCGCCGTGCTATTGGACATTTCGACGGATTTTCAGCTACATGACCGGCTCAGAATTGGTTATTAATTATTATAATCGTGATTATATGCTTCTCATTCTTGCGTTTGTAGCCCTGGAATATAACACCAGCCAGCTACTTAGGTGTACAAGATCCACTTGTCACGCACTTTGAGCGAAACTTTGTAGAAAAACCGTCCAAGGCAATAAGACAACCAGGGCCTAACAGAATAAGAAGTAAATTAAAATTGGCTTTGTCAGATTCGTTATTCTGTTATGTATCGACGATGTATCAACTAATAAGTCTTGTTGAGTTGATGTGCCGTCACTTGATTCTCAAGATATTTAGTGACGGTGTTTCAAACGCGAAGGTTACGCACAGCATGAGATAAACTGACGACCATGAAAGGCGGATATAAGGATTTAATAGGAATCGCCCATGGTCTATCTGAAGACAACAAACTTGAATTCATCTGGAGACATTGAGGTAAACGATCCAAATATTACCTCGCCCATGAATCGGACAGGGTGCTTAACGAATACGAATAATAGGGCAGTAAAACTACACGACCCTAACCTGCTGTCTGATGCAGCGCCGAAACCTCCGTTTGGTCTCTCGGCTACTGCGGCCTCTGAACTTACTCTGTTACAAATGAGTACTCCTATGCTTCATGACGACTCCCACCCTGACAAACAAGTCGTCGCCAAATCGCTGTGTACCTCGAGATTTAAATAACCGTGTAGGAAGAACATGGATACGAGACATGACTTCTCCCAGTGGGAGGCTCTTTAATGGGTGGGGACATTTTCTACAATTTATCGTTATTATTTCACACCTCAGATTTGAGAATCAAACGAATAGGAAACGGGCGCATGAGATATAAAAACGATGGCTGTCTGATGGGTTGTCGCGCCGTGTAGTCTGGCAGCAAGGACCTCTGAGACGTCGGTAAAGTTGTACCAGACTAGATATCCAAATTTAAGTCTGTATGTATGAGACAAACAAATACACCTACCTAACAATCCTGCTGGAGACATTCTTCCCTGAAATGTCTGCAGTTGAACTTCATGTGAGGGACAAATAATGAAGACATGACACCAGCAGAAGGAATCAGAAACAAATAATAAACCACAGCATGTGTAACGATCGCTACACTTACTGTAACCGGGAGGCAACTTCCATCGCCCACCGCAGCAGCCACGTCTTTTCTCGTGCTACCAGGTGCTCAAAAAATGACTTCACTGTTTGAAATTCAGAAAATTTTCAGAAGACACGAAATTATCTAGAAGAAAATTAAATATATGTTCCTTTAATCAGTATTTGTTACGATGCATCGACTATTCAGTTTACCTACAGTCGAGTGGAAGAATGCGAACGACAAACCAGGAAGGAAGTGAGGACAGAAAGCTGTCGTCTTATATGTAGACGACGAAACCTTCGACACTGATGTGTTTTTATTACAGCAACTTGTGTTGCAAGATGTAACTCAGTAATCTATACACATATAACGTAACGGCGTGATACAAGTTAATTATTTTGTAATTGGAAATTCACGCAGAGAGAATGTAAATCCGTTTCTAAAACCCTCACATCATCGAGCACTGCAAACTGTACAGTGAAGCAAGCTACTTGTTATTCAAACCTTCTTCTCAACCTTGTTGTGAATGTGTTTATCATGCACCGTGTTGCAATGCAAGAAAATTACCTCACAACACAGACAATCGTGAACAAAATGGCGTGATCTCTTCCGCGTAATGGAATGTACGCGGAAGACGAACCAGCCTATAGTACTGCAAACATATCATGCACATCCATACAAAGTTGAGGCTTCAAATGGCGTTCACGCATCTGTTTCTTAAAGGTGGGCTCCTTTCATTTCATAAAGGCTTAAACCGTGAATACTTTCAAACCCAGAGCATGCGCATGACCGTTCACAATGTATTTATGCAATCAGTTTCACATACCTACTTCCAATGGACCATTAGTTATCGCCACCAAACAGAAAGGAAAATGAAGATTTCGCGCGGCAGCCATGTCTGGTTTAACGTCCAGAAAAGTGGTGAGTTTCAGGTTCTCACGTCTGAAAATATAAGATGTTTCTGTTTGTGGGAAGTTGCGACGTGTAATCTGGTGGAAGTTCACCGACGTTCCAGAGGTGCGTGCTGCCTACATAATCACGGAGAAGACATTTTTAAATTTAAAAGCAACGTGACAATAAGAAAATAACGAAGAACATCTCCCATTCTTCCGGACTTTCTTGAGAAAAAAATTACCAACTGATACGCTTATGCCAATGAAGATTCTCGAATAAGTATGTGCAAATATGTGTTACAGAAACGCACTAACATGTGAGTCACACTTTTCCTGGTGATGTGTGTATCACGCAAAGGCAAGCAGGCACTGCAAGCGACCGAAAGTTCAGGTTTTGCAGCCGAGAAGCAAAGGAAATATCAAAAAGTGAAACTCATACTATAATGTCACTGCCTCCTTAACCCCATCTGTTGTATCCCAGAGACATGACACAGGAAGTTCGTGTAGCTAATGGGTCTTCCGGCGTTCTCGCGCTGGTCGGCCTCTAGGTAGTTTTTATTATTTCGCCAACAAAAGAAGTTCTAAACAAAGAAATGAAAACGTCTGCAGGGTTGCGAGTTTTCAGTATTTCAAAACTTACTTGTTAAATGATCTTTAAACTATATACTTCGTTCAGACTGCGAGATACTGCACCATGGAGTATTACAGGCCTTCAAGCAGAGCTGCCTACAGACAGTGGTTGCAGTGCAATACTTAAGGAGGTAGCTGGAAAGATCATTTGGAGCATAAATGTACACAGGTTTGTCAATTCGCCGTTTATACGCTGATGTCGCGTTTATTATCGTGACAGTAGATTTTTACGAAGTGGGAACAATTCGTTTTGACACAACATGTCACTGTGTTCCCTTCTTTGCAATAAATGAAACAAAGAGGAAATTATGCCCTTTGTAGCGTTTTAGCAGCCATTTAAGAGTACTTCTTTTCGAGTACTTTTCTGTTCTCGTGGTAGAAAACCGTCAGAACTCTCGGAGCACAGCCCCCATCGAATAACCAAAATGACGTAGTTACGTCAACTGTGGAAACGGTGACCAATCTGAAAAATACTATTTATCTACATTTTTTGCTCCAAATGATCTCCCAGATAATCTCCTTAAGTATTATACTAGAACTTTGAATCACTCTGTATTCAAAACGTGGACTCTGAGATTACAGGGGCTAACAACAAAATTTGAACTAAGATAAATATGAAGATTTCTGTCTTCTGGGTTGTTGCGCTGTGGTGTCTGGTCGATGTTTACCAACGTTTCAGAGGTCATACTGCCTCCGTCATCAGGGCGATGAAACGTTGGTAAACATCGACCAGACTACACAGCGCAACAACCCAGAAGACAGATACTCACCGCCGTGAAAACCTCAAATCTTACATATGATAAATATGTTTAGAAAGAAATTAAAACACCGATTACTGAAGTGTCGTCCAAACTCAGTACGTCATCTTAAAGTCCAGAAACTGATATAGGCGTCAAACGTAAAGAAAGAAGGCAGATAGAAGTCACATCAATTTACTGGATACTGGGAACGACCCGTTCTTCAAGTGCCTGAGCACTGCGGGTGCCAACTTTTCGTTGGCTTCGATCTATAGACATTCGGTAAGACTCCTTGGACGAGGGATCGGCCCGTCGCGAGGCCTCTACCTGTACACAGGACAGCACAACACAGAAAAACGCGGACAAACATCCATGGGTTGAGTGGGATTCGAACCCACGGTCCCAGTGACCAAGCAGCACAAGGTCCGCGCCTCAGACCGCGCGGCCACTGCGGACCCCCCACATCAATTTTTACAACGAAATTCAATTTTAAACTTTTTTCTCATATAAAAGAGAAGCCTGGAAGCAGAACTTAAATCTCTCGTTCCACACTGCATTAATGAACTATCCCTTCGTTGTTTGGCGGGAAATAAATGGGAGATTGTTAAGTTGGTAGCACCTTCACTTTTTTGGAAGCGCTCATCTTTAATTACAGCAACCCCTGCACCTTAATTCAAATCTCGTTCCATAAAATATTTCAGATGGGAGAATATCCCTGTTACGTAAAGCCTACACTGATTACAATAGAGAATGAATGAAAACGGAAACGAAATGTAGAGTAGGGGAATCTTTTAAAACCTAATCTTCAAAAGTGTTTAAAAATGCAGCAATGTAGGTACATCCCTGTCTGACTTAATTAAAGTGTTTATTAAGAGCGTATTCCAGTCTTTAAACATTCAACAGGCTTGGAATTACTAGCTTGCGGAAAAAAAGGACAATGATAAACAGGCACAGGAAATAAATAAGTACGAGCATTGGTTATTCTTCAGAAAGCACGGCGCTGAATTTGATTATTTATGAGTTGAGTGGAAGAGTGACACAAGTGCAATAAATGGGTACCTAAATCTCACAGACCTTTCTCTCAAATGCGTTTTACTTACACATTAAATTCGACTGATTAATAAATAAAATGCAGTAGCAGACTGATAAAAATACTAATCTACCAACGACTCCACGACTAGCATCTTAAGGCATTAAGGCTTAACTGAACTAACAGTGTAGTGTTCATTCAAAGTTGACTGTCACTTCACTAAGTCAAGAAATACATTTTAAGAGTCAGAAGGGTCATTACCGTGTTTAGAGGAAAGAACAGAAATGAGACTACGTGAACTGACATAATTTTCTTGATTTAGGGTTGGCTGCTGTGGAATAAAACAGAAAAGTGTGTTAGCTGTTTTCCAATACCACAGAGCTAGTTAGTTCACAACGCACATTATGCATATAGGGGCAGGGTAATGAGACAACAGCTGTAGATCCATTACTTAACTTGAGAGAAGTCAGTTCCCGCAAGAAGTGCGCGTGATGTGTTGTTACCCGTCAGGGAAGGAAGAGGTCAGTCTGCCTGCCACCTGCTGTACCCGGCTCCCACGCCAGGCTTACAGCGGCGAGACCGTTACCTTGGGGTAAGTCTGGCCAATATGACACAAGAGAACACTGAAGTTCTGACAGACACAAACGCAAAGACGGTCTGTGATGGCGAATGGAAAAATCCTTCACCTTCCGGGAAGCGAATTCCAGCCGTTCAGTCCGAATCCAGCCACGTGAGACATCCCGGCCCATACTTATGGCCACGAAATTCGCTTTCGTTTATTATGGACATTATCTCGTAGATAAGTCATGGAAATCTATAAGCAACATAAAATGCTCACCTTATTTCCTTCTTATTACCTTATTATCTAGTATTTATCAGAAGCAGCTACTGACAAGTCAGTACGTTACAAATAAATAAATATTATATCACAGTTAAACATAGGCTGAACGTTTAAAATAATGGACTGAATATAATAGGAAGGAAGGGTAAATTTATGAAGGATGAGACGGAGATGATTGACGTCGGAACAAAGTTAACAGGCTAGCATAACTTAGATTGGATAAGTAAATACAAACGTAAGAATGGCGAATTAAAAATAACCGAAGTCCACTGAGCAGCGTCATTGAGAGGACGGAAATCGCTCAGACTGTCAAGAAATTCCACTCCATTCGTGGAACACGAAGGTTCATCATCGTGTTCACACGACCCCACCACTGGTCCATAATATGAGCCAGATGAATCTATTCCGCTTGTAATTACAAGCAGAGATACAGACGATGGTACACAGGTAACAGACACTTTCATGCTGAGACGCATATATATTTGCTTGCAACTGAGTAAGTATCTGTTCTAAGCATTTTATATACCCCGAGATAAAAGTGTTACCTCATTGCTGTCATTTCCAGTATCGTCACTGGTCCCCAAAATCAAATTTAACTTTCAGCGCCGTCCAGATTCGAGAATTTCTCAGGCACAGACGTGAGGCTAATAGCCTAAATTTCAGGCGGTAGGAGCAATGCTACAAGACAGAAATTATAGAGTTCAAATCAAATTTAAGCTCTCTCTCCCTCTCTCCCCCTCCTCCTGTTCTGGGCCACCCAACACAAAACGCGGTGGGGGGAGGGGTGGTAATTTCGTCAGTAAATCTCCCATGTAGCACCTGCTCGTTACTGCTGCACAGACACAAAAGCGGTCTTCTTGAAAGGCAGAAGAAATGTGTTACATCTTGAGATTGTAGCAAACCGCTGTGTCATTTAGGTTAGAAGCTGCATTTCTAATTTAAAACCTATGAGATCCAAGTGGGTGGGCAGTCTGGTTGCCAGCCATGTGACACCGAGCTCTCTGACGTTCACTCACGTTGTCGGTGGAGGAAGACGTTAATGACTTCATAAGGCTCACCCTCATTTTCAGTAACTAACCAAGAAAGTCTTTAAATAAAATTACTGACAAGCGACAGGAAGACCAGAGTTCGATCCGAGGCAGGGACAGGATCGATTCCCTTCGCCAATACGCCCACGCCTGCGTTCAGTATTGGGGGGGGGGGGGGGGGGAAGCAGAGAGGGTATTTCCTGGACGGCCAGGGTGCGAAGCTAGCAACTCGTCCATAGCAAAAGTGAAGAATGCGTGGAGCATTCCTCCACTTCGCCTCAGATGGCGCGGAGCTTTGGCGCATTCATAATACTTTTACGTTTTACGATTCATGCACTATGAGTACTGGATGGTTTTTTTGCCGACGGCAAAGCAGAGGCGTGGAGGCGATCACTTACTTACTTACTTCC